>NQII01000243.1:541656-559801 GCA_002778355.1 Clitarchus hookeri | reverse complement strand
CCCCCTTCTTCGAACACTTTTCGCCATCTGCAACCGCGCTCGAAGAAAATGGCAGTTCCATTAAATTACGTTAACCTATTGCAGTTAAGTGTTCAGAACAAAGTATGAAAATCCCCCGCGATGCGATGCATGCACTGTACCTAAGACCCCTGGAATCAGACTGCCCGAGATGGCACAGGCGAGCAGCGTCCTTGCCAAGAGCTCACTTCAGTCTGCGAGGTAATTTAATAAACTGACCTCATTAACATAGACCTTGAAACATATACTCACAAAACACTGAAACCTTCTGAGCGAGTTTCTCAATACTGTTAAAAATTAATAATTAAGCACTAATTTAAATACCAAATGTAATTATGTACGGCCTTCTAATACACTTAGGAACCCTAGGTCTGTTAATTTTGGGGCATTCTACACCTAGAATAACTATTTCCATTTCTTTTAATTGTACAAGTTATAAAAACTNCTTAGGAACCCTAGGTCTGTTAATTTTGGGGCATTCTACACCTAGAATAACTATTTCCATTTCTTTTAATTGTACAAAAAAACCTGATTAAAAATGTAGATTTGTTTTTTGACATTAAGACTAGAAAACCATACCAAGCATTGTTTCGTCAATTATATATATTATTAAAGTCTTATTTTATATAGGTATAGTACATTAATAATCCACGTGTTTAAGTTTATTTGAAATAAAATTTAATTTTTTTAAAAGTAGATGTTAATAGTTTTTAATAAAATAGAAAAAAATAATAAAAAAACACAAAGTGTTTGCTAAATTTATGGCTTAAATAAGTTTTTTAAATATCAAACATTGCGCTCTCTACTGTATAATGTTGCATACAAACATAAATTTATAAAAAGACATTTTTAGAAGCTTGAGTGCGCGATCCAGGTGCCGATGCGTAAAGATGATCTAACCATCAAAAGCCGATATGTCTGTTTCTATAATTATAATAATATTATTAGTTACACTTCATTTTTGTTTTCCTTTAATGTTTTTATACATATAATGTGTCGGTAATTATTAGGACTAAGGGTTTTCCTGAAAAAAAAAAAAAAAAAAAAAAAAAAAAAAAAAAANAAAAAAAAAAAAAAAAAAAAAAAGAAAATGATTCCAGAAAATGGGGTATATTGACCTTTTTAATCACTGTTAATACGAATTTCATAGGGACATTTTGCTATTTGCAATATATGTACCAATAAATGTGATAGTGAAGAGTGTTATAAAAATAGGAATATTTTATGGCAAAACTCCCATGTTTTTAGGCCTCAGATGTACAAAATTCCTTCAACCAGTAGCCATCTTAACTATTCTACGAAACCAAAAAACGTACACTTATGCTACTTCCGAAAAAAAAAAAAAACTAAGCTGTTGCAAATTACTGATATTGGTTTTATGATGTAAAAACATCATTAATTTTATTTTTAGAGTGTCGAATACTGTGTAAATACTACTGCCATACCATGTGCATGTTATAATGGCAATTATAATAACGACAAATCCATGCACTTGTGGCCGTATATACTAGAATTGCCACAAAACAAATATCAACAAACTAAATAGTCGATTCCTATTGGCTACACGGATTCACGGCCACACAAGAGTTTGGAGTGCCTAATTTTCTTATGTGTATCTGTAAGTTATCAGCATCCGCATGTGTTTCATTGTAGCTTGAACACAGTGTGTGTTAAGGACATTACACATCCGTATCATTGTAGAATGGGCCTAAACCAAGGTAATCGAGCAGTGTCGGAATATCATCCAATTTAGCAAACCTTACCTTGTTGATATTTACGAGAGGATTGTACTACATAATGTAATGAAAATTGATGATTGTTTTATCTAATACAATTCCTACAACCTCTATGCATGTTTCCAAATTACTGCTTTCTATGTTGTTGTTTGTTGTATATCCTCGTAATACACTAAGTTCTGGCAAGGATTTTATGCTCGATAAAACCTGAAAAATGGACAAAATTTGTCTAAATATCATCAAAATTTATTGTGAATAACAAATATCATTATAAAGATAATAATCGAAAGGGAGAAGTATGGTTTCTCATATAAGTTGGCGAGATTTTGACAGTTCGACGAAAGTAGCGCCAATGTTTACTTTTCGTTTTTGTATCCTTTTGCCATCAGCTGGTGGCTGTATATTTATTTTATTAACAGGTTGTCAGCTAATCCACTTTCCATTGTTATACTAAACAAATTTCAGGTATTTATAGACTCACATCTGTCTAAAAAAATTTGTAGGTTTTAAAAGTAAAAACAGAAAACCTTGCAAAAAATGAAATATTTGTTACCTACTTTTTTATTTATTATAGACAACAAATTTCGGTTAACATTTGAGAGACGGTATTTGAAGTTCTTATCACACTTTGGATGTTGCAGCTAATATCTTAAAACTGGAAATAAAAGTAATACGGGAAACTTGCTTGACAATGCACTTTTCATTCGCCAACAAACAACTTACAAACTAACTACTCTAAAACTAAGTGTTATATGAGCCCGCGGTAGGGACGGGAGTTAAGTGCGTCTCAGGGCTAAGCCCCATACGCCTACAAGGAAGGGAGTATCATGCAAGGAGACATGCATCACTGCAAAGAGGGATTGGGCTACCATGGTCAGATTGTGGCCATGACAACCTCCCTAAGTGTACTTATAACTAAACTATAGTTAGAAGAGAAAGGGAAAAACCGGCATAGTCACCGTATAAACCCTTTCGACAGGAAATAATTAAAAATAGCTTCATGCATTATCATGTTTACAAAAAATGCTATAGGAGACAGAGGATAGGAATCATGCTCTTTATTATGATAGGATAAAAGTGCTAGTAGAGAGGGGGCCAACTTACAAACTACTTTTGCAAAGCAGTTATTCTGCTATTACTGATACTAAACAGCTTGAATTAGAAATATGTGGCGTGGAATAATGTAATAATTCTTAAAAACTACTCACGCGCATCCCATTTTCTTTGTTTTATTAATAGAGAATAGTAACAACACGAAAACAACAAAACCTGAGCTTGTGGGAGAACTGGTTGTAGTTTGGGATCCGGTGAACATATAGCGTGGAAGGGCGTATCATAACAGATGGCGTAGTAGAACAGCTTGTAAACTACCTGGACAGGTAGCAGCACTTTGACCATATCTTAATTCCGTCTTTGTAAAATTTCACTTTTCTCCTTTTATTGGTTCAAAACGACAAGAATTTAAAATATATTTCGTCAAATTATTTGAAAAAATTATTCAAATATACTCTGCGATATTTCTGTAGGCTTTTGGAATTAATATCAAGCACGTATGGAAGGTGTGGAGAGTGGTACGACATAAAAATAACTTCCAATGTTTAAAGTTGAATTTCATTTGAATACGAACCGTTTTAATGTGAGTTTCATTTTGAACACTTGTAAATTACTACTTTAGCACGAATTTTAGTTTGTAACACTATTAACAGCTGATTTGTGAACACGTAAAATAAAACGTATTAATTCATCTAGGAACTCTTTCTTATCCACATATTTTCTGCTTGTTTGATAGGCGTCGGCTGTGCAGTCAGAATAGCCAACGTAGTATTAATTTTCATTCGTTCATGCATCAGTTGATACAGGATTTTGTAAATGGCATGTTGTTTATTACGTATACGTCAAGTTGCCATTCACCGACACTCAAAATCTCGCCAACTTATATGAGTCAGACTATATTTGAAGCCAGAGTTAAAATCTGAACTAGGTCCTCAATCATCTTATCTGTTGTGTACTCATTGGTATAAAAGATTTGGGGCATTTATAGCTTTAATTAATGCTAAGGAGGAAGACAAACTTAATTTGTTGGTGAATCATATATCAACTGATGTTCATCAGTTTATTAATGAGAGTGAATCTTGCCTCTGTCATCGACACTTTCCAGAAAATAATTGTAAAACCCATGTGATGAGGTATATAATAGGCATTTACTAGCCTCTTTTCGTCAGGAATCAGGTAATTCTGTTGACCAGTATCTACAGAGGTTAAAGTTGTCATTCAAGGAATGCAATTTTCGTTGTGAGAATACTGATCAAAATAGTGGTGATTGATAAAGAGGGGGTTGTTGGATGGTGCTCCCCGAAATGGTGGCAGTCGGTCCCATTACCGGCCTCCTCATTGTGTAGCTGGGCAGTAGCTTGGTTGGCTGATGGTCGCCACGCTGTTGGAGATTTTCCGAAGATTGTGCTGGTTTTTTTTTTAGCTGATGCTAGCACCCCATCCTTACGATGTCGAAATTAAAAATTTTGGCGCTGGAAAATTAGCAGTAATTTTTGAAACTTTTGCTGAAAGTTAAAGATTTTTAACACAGTAATTGCATGTAAAAATTGTATCTGTAACAACAAGGATATTCTTGTACACTTAGGTCAGGCATAAAGGCAGGTTTTATGGAATGGTTATGCAAAATTATATGAAGTTAGCCCAATGCTGGACGCCACTTGATGAGATGTCTTGGTCTATTAGTAGCGACAATGATGGAGGTTAGACTTATGGTGATAGATTTTCAGATGCTGTTGTAGAATATACGACAGGCACCAGGTTGGATAGAGCAAGAAATCTCTTTCGGGAGTAGGGCGTTGACCAATGTGAATTCTCCAGAGAACACTCTGTTGGTGATGTGGAGTCGAAATGCTTAGGTTAATCCAATTTATAACTGCCTAAAGGAGAATGTAGGTCCTCTCAATTGCATCTAGTTCTGAGTGAAAATGAATTATGGGCTATCTCACACACTCGAAACACAATAGGCTGATAAGACATTTTAAGGCTGCGGTTACACAATGAGTAGAGCACAACAAACATTTATTCGACTGTGAAGTGGCTGGCAGTGTAATAACTTCACTAACATCAACTTGCGCTGTCTGATGATTTCGAACAATCACGAGCTTTGGAAGCAGCACAGAGGCATTGTGAATAATATTCTTGTAACTATTTCCTCAAAATTCATTTATCACTAAAATCAAATCTTACAACAGAGTTAACTTACGAAGATACTTAAGCTGCTGTAGTTAATATTTCCTCAAATAACTGTATGTTTTGCAAATTGAAAAATTCTGAATGCCATTCATGTGGCAAGAGAGTTCACTACTCAAAAATTTCCAAGTATTCATAACAAAAATATAGGAATTCTTCTGAAACAATGACTATGTCACTGCTTCAGCATTTACTTCTTATTCTTTGTCTTTGCTCATGCTAAAATTAACGAAATTCCTGAAAAAGTCACTCATTGAAACTGGAAATACTGACAGTAACCTTAGTGATGAAATGGTCAGAAAACACAAAGTTAAATGCCTTCATTGTAATGGCAAGGTTGGTATGGCTTCGTCCAATCATTTCTTGGCTAACAAGATTTGTTGCTATGTTAATTTTCATTTAGAAAATCACTCATGCCAGGTTTGTGTTAAGATATCCTGCTAGGCACATTCCAGTGTGCAACTTGTGTTTGGTGGCTCAAAACCTTCAGTTAAAATATGCGGACTTTCATGTGCTAAAGTCCTTCCAGAATTTTTGTTCTCCAATTTAACCCCCGATACTCATCCAATAGCTGTCAAGTCCTATAACTACTCTCAGGAAGATAAAGCATTCATTAAATAATAAATTATTAAGTTCTTTCTGCTGGCATAATTGAACAAAGCAATTCTCCATGAAGAGCACAAATTCTTGTGATGTCTAATGAGAACCCCAAAAGCTTCTAGTGATAGACTTTTCTCAAATTATTAATTGTTTCACTCTCTTGGATGCTTACCCTATTTCTTCAATAGAGTCTAGAGTATCAAAAACCTCAAGGTACTATGTGTTTAATTTCATCGTAGTGACTACCCCCAGATCGATATCCCTGAACAAGATAAACAGTACAAAGGATATGAAACTCATGTAGACTGTATCAATTAACTAGAATACCCTTCGGAACTAAAATTGGTGTTGCTTCATTTCAAAGATAAATAGGTGACATTATTGAGGCAGAAATATTAGAAGGCACTTTGCATATCTAGACGATGTTACAATTAGTGGTAATAACCAAGAGGAGCACGATAAGAGCGTGGGAGGTTTTATGCCTGCTGTAAATAAAACAAATTAACACTGAATGAATATCAGTGTAATTTTTCTGTAAGAGATATCAATGTACTCGGATATCTAATCAGTGACATGGAAATAAGCCTGATCCCGATCGCATCAAACCATTACTGGAATATCCTGCTTCTCGTGATCTTCTTTCTTTGGACTTTGTCCAGTTGTGAACAGAAGCTTTCAGCAGTTTGAGAAGGAAGCTTATGCCATTGTTGAAGCCCTAATTAAATGGAGGCATTTCCTTATCGAAGATACTTTGTTGATCACTGACAACAAGCAGAAAGGTAAGCTAAAGAATGAAAAAATGCTGTTCTGGCATTTGGAACTAGCACCATACAATACGATATAATATACAGGTCAGGAAAAGAAAATACTGCAGCTAATACTCCATCTAGAATCTGCTCTACACTCCATAAGGCGGAAAGATTGTAAAAATACATAACTCTATGTGCCATCCTGGAATTACTCGTATGTTCCATTTCCTTAGGAGCAAGAATCTTCCATACTCTATTGAGTTACATCTCAGCGCAAAATATGCTTTCAAATTAAACAAAAAATCTTCCATAGAGAAACTTGGAAATTAATAAAAGCAACAAGATCCTTTGAAAAATTAAACCTAGATTCAAGGACCATTTCCTACTGTAACAAAGAACCACTTCATCTTTACTACCAACCGAAAGACATCGGTAGTTGACCGAGCTATTAACGAGAACTAGCCTTCCCCAACTGTTGCCTGGTTGCTTCTGGTAGAAGACGATGTCTTGTATTGTGACTTAAGCTTCTGTACTATTTCATTTCGTTTCCAAATGTGTGTAGAAAATAATGAATGTTAGAATATTAAAGTATTCAATTGCCATAATAAAATTCTTTTATAATTAAACAAGAAATAAATAGTATCTGGTTTTTATTTATCTGGACAGAAATTATACACTTCATTAACACATTAAAATTAGTTATATAGAGTGACCTCTAGTGGAGAGTTTTTAAACTGATAACTTATATTGGTTTCTGTTTTCTTTTCACTTCATTCTGTTGCATTCTGATGTAGTCCCTGTAATTTATTTTGGTTTTTGTTGTTTTGTGGTTTTATATTTTATTTCTACTGGTTTCCCTTGGTTTCTATTGTATCTCGTTCAATTGTATTCTGATGAGATCCCAGTTTTTTTATTTGTTTGTGTTGAGCTGTGTGGTTACATTGTTTTATGTTGTATTCTGTTCGTTTCTATTGCATATCATTCTATTTGCATCCTGATGTAGTCCCAGTAATTTTTTTTTGTTTCTGTGGTGTTTTGTGGGTTTCTATTGTATTTCCAGTCGTGTCCATTGGTTTCTGTTGTTTCTCATTCAGTTTTGTTCTTGTGAAATCATAACTCTGCGGAAACTAACATTGATGGCAGATGACTGGCTTCATTAATAGAAAAATCACAAAATTTTGGTGAAAAATAAAACCAAATATTGTGGCAACTTATACATTGACGTGAACCACGCGTCCACGAGTTCCTTGTGCCCACTCTGACTGCAGCAGTCACAACTACACCAGCTGCACCGGGCCGCACCAATCACATCAGGCCAAGAGTGCGTAGTACGGGTCGACAAGAACGGAACGTGCACCTTCTTGCCGACAAGGATTACGCAACTCAAGAGACCGCCCTACTCAATTATTACAAGAGGTAACACTTTTAATAAATGAGTAGGTGGTCCGAAACGGCGTTTACCCCAAAGCCACAGACGTTGGGTGCACTGGCAATTGGTCGTTGTGTCCTCGCAGCTCGCGCGGCTAAATGCGACGCAATGCACCGCCGGGTGACGTTAACTGGCTTGTAGGCCAGAGTTTAAGTGATAGGTGCCCTAAAGTGTCATCCAGTAGTGTACAGAATTTTTATAAACATATTGAACTCAGTCACCGCATTCACGGCTACAGTCAGGGGTATTTTTCATTGCATAAATGACAATCAAGCATGGCATTCCACACCCCTTTGCCCAGGTGGACTTGTCCAACCCTTCAGGAGACAGCCACCTGGCAACGCTGTAGCCAGTGTAATTCAAAGCATCATCGGAAGTGAAATTCAAACTTTTTAATGAGAAAATGTAATAACTTATTTAATGTGTATTCATATAAGATTAATTAGGTTTTTCTAAAATGGAGATTGCATATAAAGGCCTCCAGCATTGTAAGAAATCATTTAGTGTGGTGACATTCCCCATCCATTTCACAACTTGAACATTAACATACATTTGTTAATAAACGGGGATGTCACCAATGTGTTAAATTTAATTTGTACAATTTTTTATCATCATAATCACATCACAGAGTGTACATGTAATGTTTCATCGTTTGGCGTTTGATGTCGGTTGTCACTTGTGACGACAGCGGACGTAACTCGCCCCAGTTTATCTCAGCACCTGAACAAGACCAGCGGCGTTTGTCGCCCGCTCCGGTAGCCCCCTCAGTACCCTCATTTAGGCTGCAATCATTTTCACTACAATAGTTATATATTAGTCAACCGGAACATTTGTATTATTTTTAATGTACTGACCGGAGAGTTTAAAGAAATCGCNTTTAGGCTGCAATCATTTTCACTACAATAGTTATATATTAGTCAACCGGAACATTTGTATTATTTTTAATGTACTGAGGGGAGAGCCACCGCACTCTCACCGGAGAGTTTAAAGAAATCGTGTCTCAAATCTAAGGCCACTTGTTTTTCACAGTTAAAGTTCTGGGTCCATTACCATGCATCATTCACGCATTATTCNGTCTCAAATCTAAGGCCACTTGTTTTTCACAGTTAAAGTTCTGGGTCCATTACCATGCATCATTCACGCATTATTCTACTGTAGCAAGGGCAGTGAATAAACCGCTCAACCAAGTGAAATCAGTGTCATTTTATTGTAGGGTATCCTTTGTAGTAACACCCACATTTCTTTAGCATAGTTCAGGCGTACGAGACGGCCTACAGTCTCGTCATCAGTTATAAAAGTGCAACAGTAAGTAAGCGACAACTCAACAACCAACTGACGGAGGATTACTAGGGTCCCCATGGGCCGTCGACCGGACGATCCTCATCATTAGCTCACCACTGAGTTATGCCGCCGGGCAATATAATATCAAACCAGCCCTGGGTAATCTCGAACACGTCAACATACACAAAAATTGCACACTTAAGTACTGCACTTTTCAGAAATTTCAAATCTAGAGATGGATTTGGTTCTGCCAGTGGTGAATGATCTCAGAGGTTCGAATGACTGAACCAGATGCCTAAAATTCTCTGTCAAATACACAGCAGAATCCCTATATAAAGTACACAAACTGACTTGAAATATTATACTTAATAATGAAAGCACTCAGTTATATTAGGTACATCTGCAGGTTTTTTTTATAGATACTTTAAAATAAGTACTTTATACTGAGATTTTACCATACAACATTCGAAAGCTTCGAGATTAAAGCGCAAAATGTAAATATTCAATACACAAGTAAGACTTCTCACTAAATTNACACAAACTGACTTGAAATATTATACTTAATAATGAAAGCACTCAGTTATATTAGGTACATCTGCAGGTTTTTTTTATAGATACTTTAAAATAAGTACTTTATACTGAGATTTTACCATACAACATTCGAAAGCTTCGAGATTAAAGCGCAAAATGTAAATATTCAATACACAAGTAAGACTTCTCACTAAATTTAAATTCAAAATTTATTATTTCATTGACACTAATGCAAAAGGTTTACTCAAATGATGTGCAGTGTATCAGCAATGCATATTTAGATAAACGTTTCCCACTTAAAATAAAACTGGGNGGGTTTACTCAAATGATGTGCAGTGTATCAGCAATGCATATTTAGATAAACGTTTCCCACTTAAAATAAAACTGGGACTCTTGAAGGGGACAGACCATCACTGCCTATGTTTGTGAAAATCTTAGTGTTCATATTTCTTTCTAACACATGTACAATTTTTATCCCAAAATTTCGAAAACAAAATTTATGCATATCTTACAATTCTCAAAGTGTTTGAAAAGTTCGCATTCATTGTAAGAAAGAATATTCCTCTGGTGAGATCTACATCAACGGAATGTTTCAAAATTTTCTGTAATGCATAATTATAAATGTAGACATACAGTGCTATTAAAACAAAATAGTGGCTGTTTACCTGTCAGGTTGATTAAATTTCGCAGATATTAACTTAGTTATCTGTACTTAGCTCAAAAATTACTTGTGTTTTAAAATACGCCAGTTAAAATAATCTCGGTACTAATTTTATACAATAGTGTAAAAAAAAAAAAAAAAAAATCAAACTACACTTTGTAATGGAATTTTCTCACACTATGAAAAGTATAATTGTATCAAAATTCTGTGTTACTGCAATATAATAGTACTCCCGCAATATATCTGAAAATACAAGTCCAGAGAACCATGAAGTAGGAGGCCTAACTGTGATGAATGCTGCTACAAATTAAATACCAGCACGAGAGTAGTTAAATCCTGAAAACCAGAGTAAAATCGTTTTTTGTTGTTCCCGCCCTGAAACATTTACTTCGATAATGTCAAATTTTCCAGTTGTTTTCTTGCACAGAAATTATGTTTCACTAAATCTAGCTTCTATTTTACTAAAGTCTACTAAAGAAAATTACTGTTTGCATACCAATAATCACACTAATTAAAAAAATAAAATAGTTGGAACACTTCTGCACAAAAGATCCTCATGTTCTTCATCATATCCCCCTTGTGTGGTAACTGGTTGCATGTCACCTTCAGGAAGCCGAAGTTCAGGGCTGATTGCAGTAACAGGGTCCAACGATGCAGTCAAATTTCTCTTCATACCTCTTCATTGAACAAAACACCCAATTTCTTGTAACACATCTTTATAGATGGTACCTAGTCTTAGTTACTGTAATATTCCCCAGAAGATGGTTATCTGCAAACATTAAAACATAATTAATTGCGTTACGTTAAATTTACACCGAAAGCCTTAAAATATAAAATAAATATTGGAAATTGGCTGTAAAAAAATGGGAGAAGATTTGTTTTGCATGTTCAAATTTTGGTCTTCAAAAATATCTCAAAATAGTTATGAACTGAAAATTTTTCTTAACATTTACAATGTTAGCTAGCCAACATTTTTTTTTGTCATGTCCAGCAAGTGATACATTAAAGTTATATTTGCTGCAATTATTTTGTTACAAAATTTATACACCTTATAAATAAAAGTCGAGGAAGAATTCATTATTCATGGCTTAATTTTTCATCAACAAACAGAACCAGTGGATTAGAAAATCATGAATGGAGATGGAATCGACCATAGCCTGTATTAACAAACGACCTGGCATCTGCCTGGTGTGATTTGAAAGAAACCGAGGAAAACCGAACTCAGGATCGCTGGACCAGGAAATGAACGTGGTTTCTCCCGAGCAGTCAGTTACTACTGTGCCACTTTGTTTGGCAAGGAGGTGGTGAATCACTAACCTACACCACAATAAGTAATTAGCGTTGTGCTTGTTACTACTGTTCACATACTGCATAGTCTATTCGCAGTTTCTTCACAATTTTTGAATTAAACCTTTGAAAAATCCCTTCAAGTATGACATACTTGGTTTTTTTTTTTACTAAATATGTTATGATTTGTATCAAAACTGTAACAACTAGCGCCACCTATTGTTATCTCTATGTCATCGTGTTGTTTTCTCTATGTCATTAGTAATAAAGCTATGGTCGTTCATTCGCCATTGAATCGCGATACGCAGTGTTTCATTTCCCTAATCATTACAGGTTATGGGCCCAGTAAACAATTGAATAATAATCTCGCGATAGTTTGTACGGTATGATAAGTACTGAGTATAATTATATTCGCTGAAGGAGACTATTAATTGTGCGTATCGTGTGTGTGTGACCGCGTAATGGCTTCGAACTATGTGATAAGCGTCCCTAAGTTGAAAGGACGCGAGAATTATAGTGAATGGTGTTTTGCGGCAGAGAATTTCCTGGTCTTGGAGGGCATGCTAGGATGCATCAAGCAGGAGCCGAATCAACCAGCAATAGGAGCCACGGATGATGCTAAAACCAGAGCAAAATTGATCTTGACCATTGATCCCTCGATTTACGTTCATATAAAAAACGTTACTTCTACAAAGGAGCTATGGACGAAACTAAAGCAGTTATTCGACGATTCGGGGTTTACCAGAAGAATAAGTCTGTTGAGAAATTTAATTTCTATTCGGCTTGAAAATTGTATCTCAATGACTGCCTATGTGACTCAAATAGTTGAAAATGGACAAAAATTAGCTGGAACTGGTTTTAACATAAATGACGAATGGATCGGGTCATTATTGTTGGCGGGATTGCCTGAAAAGTTTTCGCCAATGATTATGGCCATAGAACATTCTGGAATTTGCATAACAACGGACGCCATTAAAACGAAATTATTGGACATGGAGGAAACTGAAACGAATGAAACTAGTGGTGCATTTGCTAGTTTTCGTAAATACCAACATAAGAAAAAAGAAAAGTCTGTGGTTAAAGACCATAAACAAGATGGCTCACAAACGTCAAAGTCATCAACCATCAAATGTTTTAGATGTAAACAGACTGGCCATTTCCAAAATAAATGTCCCAATAAAGAGAAATATAATACGCACAGTGAACAAAAGCAAACAAATGCCTTCAGTGCTGTATTTTTAAATGGCAGTTTTAGCAAAAACGATTGGTATGTCGACTCGGGGGCAAGTGTGCACCTAACAACGAATAAACATTGGATTACAAATGTTTCATACGAACAGAGCACTAAAGAAATAATTGTAGCTAACAATAGTAAGGTGCCTGTTGAGTGTTCCGGTGATGTGCAGATTAAAACTTTAACAGAAGATAGCAAGTTTGATGTGACAATCAAAGATGTGTTGTGTGTTCCAAGTATCACAACAAATCTCTTATCTGTGAGTCAATTAATCTGCAATGGCAATGGAGTGTCCTTCACGAGTGACAGTTGTATCATTTATAATAGAAAAGGCGAAAAAGTTGCTACAGCCTCATTAGTAAATGGAGTATACAAACTAAACATGCCCATGTGTTTGTCAGCTGCTGTGATGGAATCCGGCGAAACCTGGCATAGGAGACTGGGACATATTAATAGCAACTATCTTAACAAGATGCAGGATGCTGTGGAAGGATTGCAATTGGATAAGAATACAGATATAAGCAAGATGTCTTGTGTCACATGTTGTGAGGGGAAGCAAAGTCGCTTGCCGTTCTCTCATGAGGGTGACAGAAGTACTGAATTATTGAATACAGTACATACAGATCTTTGCGGACCTATGGAGAATGCTTCTCTAGGAGGGTCAAGGTATTTTCTTATTTTTGTCGATGATTACAGCAGAATGACACATATTTATTTTTTGAAAAATAAGATTGAAACTTTTGAATGCTTTAAACAATACAAAGCTAAAGTTGAAAATGTTCTGGGAAAAAAGATAAAGATTTTACGGAGTGATAACGGACGTGAATTCTGTAATAAAGAATTGGATGATTACCTGAAAAAAATGGGAATAATACATCAAAAAACAAATCCTTACACGCCTGAACAAAATGGTTTATGCGAACGCATGAATAGAACTTTAATAGAAAAAGCGAGATGCCTTTTGTTTGAAGCTGATCTACCGAAGAAATTTTGGGCAGAAGCAAGTAATACTGCTGTTTATTTGCAAAACAGAACGGTAGCAGCTGGATTAAATAATAAAACTCCGTACGAGTTATGGACTAACAGCAAGCCTAATATTAGTCATTTGAAGATATTTGGCAGTACTGTCATGGTGCATTAGGGCGTGTCGAATTTTTTGACTTCCTTTTTCAAAAAATGAGGGGGGTCAAAAAGTTGTATTTTGGTTAGCGATTCACAAATATATTTACATGAACTGGCAATTACATTGGTTTGCTTGGTAAATAGGTACTTCAATTTCGTGATATTTTTACGTTTCATGTAAAATTCGCAGCAAACTGTCTTCTCTCAAGAAGTGCCTTCTTATCATTATTTCTGTTTGTACTTNCGTTTCATGTAAAATTCGCAGCAAACTGTCTTCTCTCAAGAAGTGCCTTCTTATCATTATTTCTGTTTGTACTTCTTCTCTAAGGTTAAGAATATACTTATATTATACTATGACAGCTGTAAAAATATTTTATGCCACTCGTAAAAGTGTTTAAACTAGCANTATTTTATGCCACTCGTAAAAGTGTTTAAACTAGCAGTACTCATTTGCAGCTGAGTGTATTTTTATTAACTTTTATTAATATCATACAAATAGTGACATTTTCTTTTTTTTCTTTTTCCAGGCACGAATAGTTTCTTCCAATTTTAAAATCTGAAAATTCGGAACCATGGCTAGTAAAAGGAAGACAAGATTGGTAACTTCCACTCACATAAGTAACTTCATTGGAACTGGTCGAGAAATGCTGCCTTCCGAACTCCCAACTATGCGTGATGTTCTAAGATATGGGCTTCTGCTAAGAGAACAGAGTGTAGAGAATGTCACAAATTACCCAGCAGCCACTCTTGCAAAGGATATTTATCCAAAAGTGCTTGAACAGTGGGAGCGAGCAAACAGTTGTTTTGTGGTGCCAATTTTAAATTCAAGAGTCACAGTCCTGAAGAAGATAGAAGTAAACTGGGAAAAGGCCAAAAACATATCACTTAGCAGAGGAAAACTGTAAGTGAAAGAGGCTTTCATAGCAACGTTAGGNTGCCAATTTTAAATTCAAGAGTCACAGTCCTGAAGAAGATAGAAGTAAACTGGGAAAAGGCCAAAAACATATCACTTGGCAGAGGAAAACTGTAAGTGAAAGAGGCTTTCATAGCAACGTTAGACAAGCTCTTTGACATCCTCAATTGCAAGTGTGAGATTAAGCTATGTCCAGAATTTGAGGGTCCATGTCCAGGTGGTGCCGACTGTAAACATGAAGTGCACATCTCCTGCTCTTGTTCTGAGGATATGAAGGTCCCTGTCAAAGAACTAGTGTTTATTAATAGTCAAAGAGAGAAGGTTAGATCTGTTGGACAGCATCAAATTGGATTACCAGATATACCTGAGCACAGAAGACAAATTAAATAGCAGAAGAGGCAAGAAGATGAATTAAGAAGAATTTATGAATATAAGCTGAAAAGGAAGGAAGAATTAACGTTACAACCAGATGAAGTTCTTTTCTCCGACGAAGATGAAGAGCCAACCGATGTTACAGATGAAGAATCTGAATATACTTTGCAGATTCCATGTGATGATTCTGATGTACCTTCTACTTCAAGCACAAGTCAATATAATTCATTACAATTGCGCAATGTTGCATTGAAAAGTATTAGGTATGGTGTCGGTCTACGTGCTACAGCTGTCATTACAACAACTGCATTTTTGGATGCTGGAATAATTACTGAAGGAGACAGGAGACTTGTGGTTGATCACATTAAAGTAAAAAGGGCACAAGAAAAAGTCATGAAAGCACTTCATGAAGAATTTCATGCTCGATGCTGGACAGGCAATATGGAATGTATCTTCTTTGATGGACGCCAAGATTTCACAANATTGAAAAGTATTAGGTATGGTGTCGGTCTACATGCTACAGCTGTCATTACAACAACTGCATTTTTGGATGCTGGATTAATTACTGAAGGAGACAGGAGACTTGTGGTTGATCACATTAAAGTAAAAAGGGCACAAGAAAAAGTCATGAAAGCACTTGATGAAGAATTTCATGCTCGATGCTGGACAGGCAATATGGAATGTATCTTCTTTGATGGACGCCAAGATTTCACAAAAGTTCTGTTATAACAGATAACTAAAGTTCTGTTATAACAGCAGATAACTCAAGTCATCAGTTTCCAAGTATTGTGAAAGAAGAGCATTACACTTTTTGCAGTGAGCCAGGTGGAAGGTATCTTTGCCATTTTACTCCAGAGAAAGACTTAACGTAAAGGAAACCTGCTGAANAGGTGGAAGGTATCTTTGCCATTTTACTCCAGAGAAAGACTTAACGAAAAGGAAACCTGCTGAAGTTATTGCTAACCATCTTGTGGAATTTTTTAAAGAAAAACAGCGTTGATAAAAGTTTGCAGGCTATTGGTGGTGACTCAACGAATTTTAACACTGGTTGGGAAGGAGGGGTCATGCATTGGGTTGAGGCAAAGCTTAATCGTAAACTCATCTGGTTGGTTTGTGCTCTTCATACTAATGAGCTACCTTTGCGGCACTTGATCACCGAGTTGGATGGAAAAACCTTGTCTAACAAGTGGAGTGGTAAGATTGGCAACATGAATTGATGCTGCAACAGAACTGGAAATCAATCCGTCATTTGTCAGAATATCCTTTCCAGGGCCTTTGGTTCCATTGAGTGACACTGTTGTCAAAGATCTCTCTACAGATCAGGCTTATGGTTACAGGATAACTCAGGCCATAAGGACAGGTGTACTTCCAATTGATCTGGCATTACTAGAAATTGGTCCTGTAAGCCACTCTCGGTGGTTAACAACTGCAAATAGGATTTGTCGCATATGGGTTTCAAAACATGGCCTTAAAGGCAACAACTTGAAGACGTTACAACTGATTGTGGAATACATTGTTGGCGTTTACTATCCCTGCTGGTTTACAATTAAATTGAAATTCTCTTNAAATTGGTCCTGTAAGCCACTCTCTGTGATTAACAACTGCAAATAGGATTTGTCGCATATGGGTTTCAAAACATGGCCTTAAAGGCAACAACTTGAAGACGTTACAACTGCTTGTGGAATACATTGTTGGCGTTTACTATCCCTGCTGGTTTACAATTAAATTGAAATTCTCTTGGGTGGAAGGACCTCGCCACATTCTTTATCAATTGAAGCTCCTGAAATCTCAGAAGAAGGCAGTAGCAGATATTGCTTTGCCAACAATCCAACGTTCATCNTCGGTGGAAGTACCTCGCAACATTATTTATCAATTGAAGCTCCTGAAATCTCAGAAGAAGGCAGTAGCAGATATTGCTTTGCCAACAATCCAACGTTCATCGTGGTTCGCATTTAGTGAAAAGGGGCTTCAGACACTTTTATGCTCGGAAGACCAAGAAGAAAGGAAAGCAGGGGTCCAGAAGATAATTGAATTAAGGAAGCAAGATGATGATACACCAGGAGACCTATCTGTTCGGCCTAGGAAAACACCTGCAGTAAATCCAAATGCAACTTCCCTTTTGGAACTGATAGACTGGTCAGAAAAAGTATATGAACCTCCACTTACTTGTAAACTCAAAATATCAGAAATAAGACAGTTTGTTGAAGAACCAATGCAAGTTCCAAAGTGGCCATGTCATGGACAGTCCATAGAGAGGTGTGTGGAACAAGTAACAGAGGCTTCTGNGGCAGTCCATATAGAGGTGTGTGAAACAAGTAACAGAGGCTTCTGGCAAAGTGCATACTCATGAGAAACAAGAAGGATTCATTAGAGGCCAGGAAGCAAGCAGAAGAATGATGTCTAGGAATGAATAGAAGCAAGATTTGATAAATATTGTTGGTTGAAGATTTCTAAATTTCTTACAATGTGTTTTTAGTGTTTCATAAAAAAGACAAAATATAAATAAAATTTTTTGAGCTCATTAAACTACTTTTTGAACAAATTTTGTTGGAGTTAATATTAAGTTATCCCCTTTTTTTCAGAAATTTCAATATAGATTATAATCAAGCGCAAATTTACCAAGGTAAATCTTTATGAATAAGGAAAAATCTTCTAAATTAGGATATTACATATCAAAAGGCACATTTTTGGACCCCCTCATTCACAAAAAACACGAATTTTTATATTTGCCCTCCAAATTGACACGCCCTAATGGTGAATGTCCCCAAAGTTAAACGTGCGAAGTGGGACAAGAAGTCTGAGAAGTGCATCTTAGTAGGTTATTCAGAGGAAGTAAAGGGGTACAGAGTTTACAACCCTAAAACTCAGATAGTGTCAACCAGCAGAGACGTCATTATTATGGAAAAAAATTTGAATACAGATAACCTAACTGTAGTTAAAGAGAAGGAGAATGTTGATACCGATATTGG
>NQII01000243.1:359014-540880 GCA_002778355.1 Clitarchus hookeri | reverse complement strand
CTGAATATATAGCAATTTCAGAAGCTTGTAAAGAGGCAATATATCTTAGAAACTTGCAATATGAGATTACAGAGACAATGTATACAATCACTATATGTAATGATAATCAGAGTGCACAGAAGTTGTCGGCAAATCCTATTTTTTCACAATAAAACCAAGCACATTGATGTTAGATACCACTTTTGCAGAAACATGATTCAGATAAAATTGTGCATATTAAATATTTGCCAACAGCTGATATGCCAGCGGATATGCTAACCAAGAGTTTAAATTCAGTAAAACATTATAGATTTATAAAACTTTTGGGAATTGAAAGTGTGTAATATTTTGATAAGTGGGGGTGTTATGATTTGTATCAAAACTGTAACAACTAGCGCCACCTATTGTTATCTGTATGTCATCGTGTTGTTTTCTCTATGCCATTAGTAATAAAGCTATGGTCGTTCAGTCGCCATTGAATCGCGATACGCAGTGTTTCATTTCGCTAATCATTACAAAATATATCATGTCCACAAGCGTTTTATACTTATGTTAACATAAACAAACTGTAACTAGCAGGAAACCTTCGGCAATTTTTTTTGTATCCCTATCACTTCTATTGAATCACGTGCTAACAGCAAACACGACCTTTCAAACCGATGGCATTGTACAAATATCAGCAATCATGTTTATGTAAATAATATTAATTTCAAAATAAAAAAAAAATATTCAGGATAACTTTAGTGTAAATAATATCCCGTCACATTTGTGAAATTTGCTACACACTCTAACTGGTGTGACGTTCATGCAAAAGGGCCAATTAACAATGGACAGTGCAGATTTATTCTTGGTAATATGGTTTTTGAATTTACATTCTGAATATTTAGTTTGATACGATGCAGCCATTACATACACTGCTTTCTAACAGCTCATTTAGTGTTAAATCGTCGTACATCCCGCCAAAACTGGGCGAACACACTACACTCGATGCAAAAAACATAGTTTCACTCAATTCCGTGTGCAAATTTATACCTG
Organism: Clitarchus hookeri; assembly: GCA_002778355.1. Taxonomy (NCBI): domain Eukaryota; kingdom Metazoa; phylum Arthropoda; class Insecta; order Phasmatodea; family Phasmatidae; genus Clitarchus; species Clitarchus hookeri. The sequence goes on along the minus strand of NQII01000243.1, from coordinate 539,866 downwards.
CTTAAACCAACGCAGAGTTCAGGTGCAGCTGCACTGCACAACATTACACTGCACTGCACAACATTACACTGCACTGCACTACACAGACTACGGTTGAGAGAAAAAAAGCTTTTATAAACAAAACACTAATACTTAAGAACCACGACAATTAAAATAACTAGCAAATTCATCTTAATGTAAGCAGCCCCGAGCAAGATTGAAAGAATCACGTACTGCCACAGAGACAAACTTGAAAGTTAAAGATAAAATTGTTAATTAGCTATGGCTGGAGAAAAGGTGAATTTAGCTTATTTTAGAAAAAAAATCGAATGATTGTGATCGACAGTGTGTCCATAACAAGCTTACCTCACTTAAATTAACTGGTACTATCAGTCATAATGAAAAGTTTATTGCTTAAAAAAAATTCCACCAGCTAGCAATTTTTTTCGTTTATCAATATACTGAGCGAATCATCCACGTCCTGAAACAACCATTGACTACTAAACATACATTAAATTCCCATGTCGTCTCGAGTCATTCGTTCTGACAATGACGATAATGTTCAAAGTGCAGTAAGTCAGGTTTAGAAATTTTTTTCGTGAGAACTTTATTTTTTCAAATAGTTATAGTAAACGCTACCCCGGCAACTAACAACCTTGCACTTAGCGGCGGCGACCTAGTGGCCGTCTGGGCTGTTAGCTTACAAACGGCACCAAAATTAGCTAAAATATTTAGTGAATATTTTTATTACATTATAAATTCAAAACAATTTTCATTCACAAACGTTGGGTATTTGGAGTTTACAATTGTAAAACCAAAACAACATAATTTTAATAAATCGTAGAATTAACATTTTATTCTAGCTTTGAGGCATCTTACTTCTCTTTACTTCAAGCCCCCATCGCCCGGCTAGACCTGCCTGCAGACACGCAAACGGCACCCATCTACAAGATACTGCAAATTACTTGCGTTTAGTCGGTGTTCTTGTCGACGTCTATCTGCTTCAGACCTTCGTCGCTTTTCAGTGCTAGGCCACTGAAGAGGTCTGTGAGAATGTCGATTTGTTCGTGATCTTCATCCTTATAAAAACCTGTATCATGATTGTTATCTTTGTAAAGTGCATGTGTGAGTTCGAGCAACGTCTTGTATTCCAGTAGGTCGGATTCTGTAAACTCTCTGGGCTCCTTGCGAAATAGAAGTTCGTAGAGCCTGGGGGATTCACGTGTCTCGTAATCGCCTACGTGGATGATCCCACCAGGAAGAAACTCTATTTCATTAGCACCGAGGAACCATTTATCATTATGCCTATATACACTGTATGTAGTATCATTATTGCGAGAGGTGTACGATCATAGGTAGCGATGACCCAGAGCATTGGTTTTGAAGACATTGTTCTGTACCTTTTTCTGGTGTGACAAATCCGTATCCGATTCATTGTCCCGATCTGTTTGTACATCATCATGTTTCCACTTCTTCATAGGCTCAACAGTATCGTCGATTTCAGTCTTCACGACTATGGATGCTCCATCGCTCTCCCTGAGAACTTCGAGACAAGTAACAGGCTTAAAAATTTCTTCACTTATAAGATCGCGCAATATTTAGTCTGCTTGGCGAGTAAATACTTTGAGTGAACAGACTGAATCGTCCGATTTAAGTCGGTAGCAATGTCCGACATCGCACTAAATAAAAAAAGTTACTGTTGCTCTCTTTTATAGGATTAGTCGTCCACTTCCATCAAAATACTATCGATTTTGCCGAGGCGTTTGCTGCAGGCATCTAATATGTCACTGATGTGGTTCTGAATATCCGTTTTCTTGACGAGATGGGAAATCGAGGTAGCGAATATATGATCTATGGAATCTTTCAGCCTTATAAGATTCTCTTCATTTTGCGCAGATGCCACATTCAATCTGTCGGCAATTTGCCTTTGAACACTCGTCACATGCTCGTTCATGGCCATCATAGCGCGGACGATCTCGGTCTTCACGTGTTACATCTTCGCCTCGAGCTCAGACAGATAGTTGGGAAAGAATGTGTTTTGTTCAGTCAACATACTGCGCAATTCCGAGATGATGGCATTACACATATCGAGGATGAAATGTTTAGCAGTAGCATCCTCGGATCGTTCAGGTTAATCAACATTTCGAATCATTCTTCTACCAGCATCGCGGATTATATCGTTTCCTGGTACGAGAAAACCTCCATCTTCGTCTTTGTGAAGACGCAGCTTGAGGCTACTTTGCCCGAATTTAGATATGCTGTTACTCATTCTCGACAGGTGGTGATGAACTGATCGAATCCCAATTCGTACCTCCCATTATAAAGGGGCCAATCCTTAAAGATAATCAAAAATCCATACTTGTCTTTCCTCTTTCCAAGGCAAGTCACACTGACTCTTGAAATCTGATAGCAGTATCTCTGTATTTACATGATCTTCGTATAAATGCCGCAAATTCGTATCGTCCATGTGAAACAACACCAAAATGTTTCCATTGTCATGAAGCAGCTGCTTGGGTATGCGCGAATAAGTCTGGCTGAGGTACACACAGTCCACCTTTGCGTGCCGCCCCATGCCTAAGTACTCTTGAATACAAGTTTGTTTTTCACAGGCAATGCCTTCAAAGACAAATATCGAGTGTGGCAATGCTTCATTCAGTGGTACGACTGCATCATTATCATTGCAAGGGAAATAACCCACACCATCCACAGCTTGCAGTACTCGCGCCAGTCGTTGGTATTTTGGTTGCTGGAGCGATTTTGAATATAGGTACACATTATCGAACCGAAGGCCATTTTACTCTTCCAGCAGGCTAAGTAGAACGCATGTTTTCCCGTAATTTAATGGTCCTTTGATGGTGAAGCATACTGTATTNTTTCCCGTAATTTAATGGTCCTTTGATGGTGAAGCACACTGTATTTGGAAGTGGGCTTCCATGTCGCGATTCGTGGGAGATAGCTTCATTTTCAGCATGAATGGGTATGGGTAGAGTAACATCTTGCTTGATGAAACGTATGTTGCCACTACTATCTTGTAGTGCGTGCGGTGCTATCTGTAGTGCTAATTGAGGTGATAAGTGCGGTTCTAAGTGCACGCTAAGTGTGGTCTGATTGTGGTGCTAAGTGCAGTTCTAAGTGCGGTGCTGATTGCAGTGCGAAGTGTGGTGCTGATTNTAAGTGTGGTCTGATTGTGGTGCTAAGTGCAGTTCTAAGTGCGGTGCTGATTGCAGTGCGAAGTGTGGTGCTGATTGCTGTGCATGCGCTGCTGATTGTGGTGCTAAGTATGACGCAGATTGCAGTGCAAAGTGTGGTGCTAATTGCAGTTGCAGAGAACCGGTGCCACAAGTTCTAGAATGTCTCGGCAAAATATCACACCGACTAAACTGCCTCTGGTAGATTTTTCATTCAAAAGTCACACTTGAATTTTTTATTCTGCAGGTTGTTATTCCGTGTCGATGCATGCTGCGCAAAGCTGTAAATACTTTACCGCAGATGCGACAAGGCAACTGCATAATTGGCACCTTACGTCCGTACTGTTCCCAGTCTAGAATGAAACTGAAGCAAAACAAATATTAAAGGGGCATATTTATGCTCGGTTCATCGTGATGTCTCGAAGAGGTTAGACTATAGCTGGAAGCGGGATCGTCGATACGCTAATCAACAATATACCGTTTGAGCTGCACATTCCCGAATACAAGTTCTGCGGGCCGGCATCAATGCACTGGACGAGGCGTGCAAGCAGCACGACATCGCGTACTCTGTAAACAAGAATCTTGAAACCCGACACCAGGCAGACAAGATACTTGCACAGAAGGCCGACGAGATAAGAAATTCATTAGACATTGGATTCGGAGAAAAATAGTAGCGCGAAAATAGCCGCGAGAAAAATAGCCAATATGATGAAGTCTAAGGTGAAGATGTGAATGGGTGATACGAGCAATAGAAAAGCACATCTTAAAATGGGAAGATGTAAAGAAAGCAAGAGAAATGCACAAGTGTTACAAAAATCTGCGACAAAGAGAAGAAAAGCATGCAAGACCAAGACAAATTCTACCAGCAGATTTTTTCCATTGCTTTTGCCTGCACTCAGGGCCCTCGGCAGCCTAATCAGAGCCACGAGTGGCATCATCCGAGCCATCAACTCAGCATCAAACGAACAGAAGGAGTTTTCCGAGCCCAAAGACATAATGCAAACATGGAAGCTATCGCCATGTATAAAAAATGACCATGGCTTCTACCTAAGGCCATGCCCAGTAGGAGGTGGAAGTGCGCAAAAGTGACGCTGCAGGAAGAGTCCGTAATGAAATCTCCACCGAAACGACCGCTAACCTAACCTAAGCTCACTAACATGGATTTGGAACGGTTTGCGAGCAAATTGGAAATACCGCATTTCAGAGGAGTGTTTATTTAATACAAGAACTTTTTAAGTAAAACCGATTGTCAGCCCACTTACTTCCAAAGAGGACCTAAATAATTTAATTGTCTAAAAATAAATGCGTTCAACATATATTCAAACAACCTACTCAAGATTTATATTTTTCTTTTCACCCTCTAATATGGCTTTGAAATTTAGAAGCATTTGTAAAATAAACTTTAAAGTGTTATTAAGAACCAGCTTTCGTATAATTAGATATTTATTTATATTTTTCTTAACATCCACTTCATCATTCAAACAAATGTACCTATTAATATAAGGACCTGCTGTTCTTGCCCGTCAAAAAGTGTCCTGCAGGAGGCAATAATAAAAATTATTGACAACACTGCTAGCAAAGAAACATTACATAGTAGATTCTATTTACTTGAAGCAAGCAATAGAACATGGGCTCAAGTAATCAAAATTCATCGTGTGCTGCATTCGAGCAAGAGTGATGTCTCAAACCCTACATCGACCTCAACACTGAAAAAAAAAGGCAGGAAGGCGGCAATGATTTCGAAATGATTTTTTTAAGTTGATGAACAACGCAACAGTCGATAAGTTGATGGAAAATAAGAGGAAGCGACAAGTCTTGGAATTAATATGCAATTAAGNGTGAACAACGCAACAGTCGATAAGTTGATGGAAAATAAGAGGAAGCGACAAGTCTTGGAATTAATATGCAATTAAGAGACTGAAGAAATTGAATTTCGAGCCCACCTTCAACTGCAGGACGATTTATGATGATAAACTATCGCTTATGAAAATTGAGAAAGTACCTATATTGTCTGATAAACCAATTTACGCTGGCTTTACGGTGCTCGACTTGTCCAAAAAATTAATGTGTTGGTTCCATCACGACATCATGAGAAAGAAGTACGAAGAGAACATCAATCTCCCCTACACAGACACCGACTCGTTAATTTACGAAACTGAAACGCAGGGTTATTATGCAGACCTGGCGGAAGACCTCACTCTCTTGGACGAGATTGTTGCCATAGCCTACCCACCCACTCATCCCTTCTACTAACTCACCAACAGGAAAGTGGTGGGGAAATTTAAAGACTATAAATGACAGGTTATTTGGGACTGACAAGAGAGAAGTTTAGTAATATATATATTTATATGTAGTGTGTGTTGGTGTGAGTGTGTACGCGTATGTACCCCCACGCTGACGGAGAATAAAAATAATGCTAGCGCGCACAGAAGGATGCATCGGATGGAACTGAAACTTTATAGTAGTAGTGAAACAGATGGGTAAACAAAAACAGTCACAGCAGGACAATTACATATGGATCTGTGGTACGCTGTCTGGTCATCATCAATCACCTCCTCGCACTGCGATACATGCTGCAACATGGTCTGGCATGGAGTCCAGCATACGCTGGGTATTGTCCTGAAGCAGACGGGCGTATTTATTGTTGGACGGTGTGTTCCAAATCCTGGACACTGTGGCACAGCAGTAGCTGGTGTTTCAACTAATGCTACACATGCTCGATGTGGGACATGTCAGGGAAGCAGGTAGGCAATGGTAGTGTTTGGACATGACGAATTATGTCCTGGACGACCTGTGCCATGTGTGAGTGGATGTTATCCTGCTGGAATATTTGGCACCTAGAGTCCGGGCCAGAAATGGGAGTAGATATGGGAGTAGGATCTCATCCAAATCCCTCTGCGCCATCAATGTTCCATGTAACAGGAAGAGAGCCGATCGGCTATCGTAGGCTATGGCTCTTCAGACCATAACGCCTGACATGGATGGAGTGTGCCGCCCGATGGAGAAAATGGAATTGTTGTGTTCAACCAGGGGCCCTTCACACCCGAATGCGGTAATCATCACTCCGCATAACGAATAGGAATTCATCGTTTGATACCACGCATCACCATTCTGTGGCGTTGTACATTTCTCTGGCTTACACCACTGCAAATCGAGCCACCGCTGTTGCAGAGTTAATAGCAGCACACGTAATGATCCCTGGGATTACAGATTCACCTCCATGGTTCGTGGGCACATAGGAACCACAACACTGGCGATTGTCGCGAACCAGATCGCCATGAGAACCCTCGGCGCCTGGCGCAAAATCCATCGATCCTCTTGACTGGTTAGTCGACCTCGTCCGTCCTGATCCGGTCTTCCATGTGTGGGTGCCTTCAAGTATCCTCTACTCCCAACACCATTGGAGTGTATGGTCCAAACATTCCACGTGGTGGGCTATAAGGCGATACGACCACCCTGAGACTTTCAGCCCGATTATAAGTCCTCTCTCGAAGTCCGCCAATTTCGTAAAGCGACATATTTCGTGTATTCCCGGCATTCTTATTCACTTTGTATGCTTGCTTGTTGTCGTCTGGCGTTAATGCGGCTTCTCTTACACGCCAGTGTCTACGATGGCTGGTATGTGCATATCAGCTGTATTCTCGTTNTCTGGCGTTAATGCGGCTTCTCTTACACGCCAGTGTCTACGATGGCTGGTATGTGCATATCAGCTGTATTCTCGTTATCTACATAGTTTTGTGGTTGTCGCATGATTTCTTCGTGGTGCGCTATTTTCATTGTCCGGCAGTGTATATACTCGGTACCAGGGGCGGATTAAGTATGCTGGGAAGTTTCAGAAATATTGTAACTAAATAGTAATTTTTGGGTTTTGCCAGGGTTTGTGCTGGATGTGGTTACTACTGTTTATTTGAATGTTGCTGCGAAATAATCAATTTCAATGGTTTAATTTATATATGTAATATCTTTTTGTGTGATATAGAACTAGTTAACTACAACTACTTTGAAATACTTTATAAATTGAAATATTTTATAATTTTTCATAATGAACTCCAATTCTTGTGATTCAATTTTAGGGTCATGGTCGTTGTCAATGACATAAAAAATCTTTTTCACCCATGTATAAATATATTGGTGATAACACAAAATATACAATATTGTGCGCAATACAACCAGAATGACACGAGCGAAATTCTTCATGGCATGAGCAACTATCGAAACTTCATATCATTCCAGTGAGAGATGAAAGTGTGCCTGAACCCACCAAACTTCGCAAGTATTCCACGAGATCGAGTATTTAAATAACGAACATTACAAATCAGGAATCACATGTTCATTCTTGTAATGTCACTAAATTTGTCCCCTACTAACAGCTGTGTGTCGTGATGTTACAAAAATCTGAAAATGTTTGGTATTTTAATTTGAATTCGGTTAAAAATAAAACACATTTGTACCCACTTCACTACCATACTTGACTCACAATTTATTTGGTCAACCCGGAGGGCTCTGTACCAATAACCAACTTGAAAAAATAGGCCCTAATTATTCGCAACCCAGTTAGGACAAAAACTTACTTCTAATGATATCAGAACTTAAAGAAAAATATAAGCGGCTTGAAAATGCATGAGTTTGAGAAATACAGAGAACAAGCCACTACAATAGGAAAATGTTCCAGTACAGGATTTTCAAAAATTTCTTGGGTAGATGTTTCTACAGAAGATACAGTTTAACGGGTGTCTTTGTGAAGTAAATAGCTCAAAATGGGCTTATTCCGACATTGTTGTGTAACATTATTGTGGCATTGAAACTTACAGAAACATATAAAACCTGTAATTAGGGTAAACAATACAATTTTTTTTACACTAAAACACATTTTGTACGTTTAAGAACTCTGCCAGATTTGTAGAACATTTTTGTTTTTAATATCTGGGCGTTTTAATTTTGTAGCGAAGTTTTAAACTGACGATAACTAGAATGTAATTAGGGTAAACAATACAATTTTTTTAAACTAAAACACATTTTATACGTTTAAGAACTCTGCCAGATTTGTAGAACATTTTTGTTTTTAATATATAGACGTTTTCATTTTGTAGCGAAGTTTTAAACTGATGATAACTATAACGAGTTCAACAAAATTCCTTTCAATTTAATATCTATTGCGTGTAGGCTATTAAAAATTACGACTCCATTTGCATTCAATTACGAACGATGTTTTATAGCTAGTATTGTCGTTTACATCTTTATCAGCAATACTTGTGTATTGCACAGCAATCAACTAAGAATTGCAATCATCATTTCTTTTACTCATTATGAGGCGTAAAACTTTTGTGTGCTTTTACCAAGGATAGAAACGGAAACCTGCGAGTATATAAATTACTTTTCCTTTGACATCTCGCATTGTTTATCTTGTTGAAATGTGAACTATGGTCACGATATCTGAGACTTTATATCTGCCATTTCAGTAGTGAACCACTGAATTTCTCCAAATGCCCGGTGTTTGTACGGCGCGTGCCCATAACGCACTGATCCACCTGAACACACCTTGAATTTATTATTTTCCCGCTGATTTTCCCTTCTAAACTACCTATTAAAACTTTACTAAATTTTAATTCGAAAACTTAGTACTATGTATTAATAGTATCTTCAATAAGTTAGTGGACTGACGTGGTGCGTGGCTGCTTACACTCAGGGCACCATTCAGTCCACAAACATTGACTGCGACAGCATGTATATGCTCGGATATATTATACATACATATATCAGCCGTGTTTGGCTTACACCGTTATTTTTATCTGGATGATTGCTAATAGAAATAATTATGTTTTATTTTTGTTAAAATTTCAAATGTGTTAACAGTAATGGCACTAAAACTGTAAGAATTTTGGAAAGCATTTTCAGTTAATATCCGTCTGAAAGTGAGTTTGCTTCAATAAATAAACGAATCAAACATGTCGGTACGTCTCCCACATTAAAGGTGGTTCTTTAAACAACATAGCAGCTATGCGATGAGTTTCTGTGTAGGTTATTAATCATGGAGCTGAGGCCAGCAGGAAGAAAAACTATAAATGTACGACATAACGTGTTGTCGTTTTGTATATAAAATGAGAGACGCGAGACCACGATTGCTACATTATTTTATTGGAAACTACCCGAGGCAAGTAAAGTACTTGGCACGTGCCAGTTATGTTAAGGCCCTACGCTGTTCAATAACATTTTTACACGAGCCATTATAAAGGTTGGCGCTGGGATACAAATAATATTGACAAAATACCGGCAAGAAAGTGAAAATTTGCTGGGACAAGTAATACAATTTTTAATTTTCTAGAACCTCAAAGAAAATAAATGAATATCTTGAGAAAATAAATACGGTAATCACGTTTTATGCATTTTTTGGATTATGTTCAACATTATTTTTTGGCGAATGCATTTAAACGTAATGGTTTTTACCTTTTTTACAGTTACTATGCGAAGAGTTTAGAATGCAATTGAAGTAAATTATCAGTTTGAAAAAATATTTATATAATTCATGCAAAGTTTGCTGTTTATGTTTATATTTATAACGAGACATGTCATAGAACGGTACTAATTCCACTATTGAATTTAAATACAAGTTTCTTCAGTTTTCCTCTTTTAAAGAAGCATGCAAATCAGATAGTATGTGGGTGTAGCCGTGTTAGAAGTTGTTGACTTCATTATACTGGTCATGTTGAGAGGTCACATTACTGCGATTACAGTAATGAAGATAGTATTTATGTAATTATACAGATAAGGAGTATTCACTAGATACCTTCGCAATATTGTATACAAAATAAACGGGAAAAGATATTTAATCAAATAGATGAGCATTTTTTTAGTGCGGACTATCACTGTATATAAAAAATCTGTATTGATCACTTAAGTAAAGAAGAAAGGAGGGACATTTCTGAATAATTTAGCATAATATCAATTTTGGTAAATAACGTGCCTGTTGGTGAGAGCTAGCTCTTGAAGTACACATGAACCAGAGAAGACCACCAGATGGGAGTAAATTAAAAGTGCTGCTCGTATGCAAAAACTTGAAGTCCTAACTCAAGTGTTCAAAAAGTTCTTTCGCATTTTTTTCAGAAAGTTTTTTAATGGGAGGGTTTTGCAAGCATCTCAGAAAATCAAGAATGACCAGTTGACTGGAGAATATTATCCAAAGGAAAATAATGCTCCAAGTACGAAGATTTAATATGGTCGGTAACAGGTTACTTTTGACCAATCAGTTGAGTTCAAAGCCTGGGAATATTCTCCTCTCATCACCGCGGACCGTGTTCGATTCCTGGCGAAGTCTCGTCGTGGTTTTTGGAAGACGGAAACGTGGCGGAGGTTGCTGCTATCCGGTGGGTTTTCTCGAGGTACTCCCGTTTGCACCCGTCATTGCATTCAGTCAGTGATCCTTTTCTAACCTTGCTTCAAACCCACTGGAGCTTAAGACCTCAGCTGTTGAACAATCAGAGATTCACGGCAGTGAGGGAGGTCACAAGGGAAATGGCCAACACAGAAAAAAAAAACACATTAACATTTAAACAACATGAGGATATTTTACAACTGAAATATACTAATATAAAATTGTTAAAAAATAATTTTATTAAATTAATATAATATTTTTCCTACAGTTATGATGAGGTGTTGTTTCCCTCCCATTCCACGAAACGAAATTTTAGATATATACCTGCACAACGTGACCATGAGTACCCCCTTACATCCCTCAACTGAAGGCCTATGTCCTCTCCTGTGAACAACTGATATCTATCACATCTCCTGCACTCTCCCGCCACAGCCTGTGAAGGTTACGAAACCCAGGCGGACAAACAAAACAGCAAACCTCTCAACCCCGGGCTGATGGCCAGAATGATGTAGGAATTTAATGTTGACTTTTATAGCGGAAAAGCGCATGGAACTAGTCAAACATTACGGACATTTCTTCAATACTGAATTTTACTTGCATTTATATAAACCACGAAATACACGAGGAAGATGACAGAAACGACAATTACATGTGTATAAAATATACTCTACTTAATAAAGGTAGAGAAAGTTCGAGCTACTTTAAAATAAGATACATGCACTGAAGCCTTAAAAAACTAGCATTTTCACAAAAATATTAATTTTCAAAAAGCATTATTATTCCAATAACTTTCATTCTGTTTTTCAAGTATACTGCAAAAGGAATACCTATGTGTACAATGTCCGAATAGATTATACATAGATAGGCCAGATGTACATCAGAGACGAATTTATTGCATCTTTTAGCACACAAGAAACATCATGTTTACCAAGAACACATAAAAACTTCTGCTGCCAAAACATTCTATAAAATATTCTCAGTTAAGCTTGCACATGACGGAGTCACCTTTTGAAACTGGTCTTATCATTGACGAAGTTCACACAAGAAGAGTACGCAGTAATAGCTATTACTGATAAGTAATATATGATCATTTGACAAACGGTATTGACATCGGACTTATAAAAATAGCGAAAATAGACTGTAATATATGTCACGTATCAATAGTCAAGGCAAGAAAGAAGTACAAGTTTGTGGTAGTTTACTTACAGAGATCTTTAAACAGTTGGCCACAAAGAAGAAAAAATCTATAGACAGGGAGTTTTAATTTGTTTAACACTCAGTGACTTATGTTTGAGAGAACGAAACTATTCTCAATTTATCACGGGAACACATGTAAAGGAAATTTTCTTTCCTTAGTGATGAACTTAAAAAAACAGGAAGGGAAAAATGATGTCCGAGGATGCCGAAAGCGGTCTTATAGTAAAAACTCTTCAACAGACTTAGTACTATGAACTACACAAAGAGAAGAGACGTTCTCTGCCTTTCGAACTACGTTCCTCCAACACATCACTGGTCTGTATTTCAGTGGTAAAATTTCTTGTTCCACTATTATAATGTCAGTGGTATAGTGGTGCAAGTAAAAATCTATTAGTCTTGAAGCGAGTAAATAAATGGATTTTTGTGAGATGAAGATTAAAACTCGTATTTACATATGAACAATAAGTTCAACGTATTTAAGATCATGTTTATAATATAAAATATTCCAAAAATAAGCAGTCATGACAGCAGATAGAAAATGAGAGAGCTGGCACAGGGGTGTGTGGCTGTCAGAGCCAGGAGTCATATGGCATCTGGCGGTGGACCAGTAGGGGCATCTGGCAGTGGGCCAGTGGACTGACTTTTAACCTTTGATCTTGACCTTCTAAAACACTAAAATTTCTATAATTTATCTTAAAATTTCCAGAATTTTCTCAAAATCTGAAACTTGACCTTGACCCTTGACCTTGACCTTTGTGGGGGATCTGGTGCACATGCTGCATGCTTTGGAGCCCTGGAGCCACCCACCATATTGGATTGCATCACAGCCATAAGTTCATGCTCTGTCATTCTGCCTTGGTGGACAGAGGTGTGGGGTGTCGATGCCACGGAGCCGTCCGCCATATTGGATTGCATCACAGCAATCAGTTCATGCTCTGTCATAGTAACATACCACCCCCTAGTGGCTCAATGTAGGGGATGATAGTACGCCACAACTGTTCGCAGGTTTCAGGTAGTGGTTAAAGGAAATATTATTCACAGAGTGTCTCTTTCACGTCATGTAGGTTTCATTATTTTCTGGTAGAACCAATTGAATTATGGATTTTCAAGAGTGGCTATCTCCTGTACGAGTTACTGTACGACATTGTTCGTATAATGTTTTCTATCCCATTTTGCATAGGGAATCACCTCACAGCGTTTGCACCTGTATAGGACAGCATGACTGAAAATGTTGAAAGAAAAGCGTTTATTTCAGTTACAATAGTCCACTCACGATTACTCCCTAGTTTTCAGAAGCACTGCTAAAGTTTCACTTCCAGAGTAGTCATGCAAACAAAGCTTAACTAAGTCTTGACAATCATACCAAAGTGACATTCGTGCTTAGTCAGATAATTATTATTTTACATAATAACTATTTCTTAATAGACATTCCGAACGCACCTTTTTTCTCTCTGTTTTTAGCCTACTTTCCAAAGGAAAGAAATGCCTATAGGATCACTACCCTGTCTGTGTGTGTGTGTGACAGTGCATGTGTGTCCCCCATACGCGTGAACCAAATTTCACAAAATTCAGTACACATATAGTAGTAAGTAAGAGGGCACCTGCATTTTGTAGTTTTCAACAACGCCGGACACTTACTTTCAAAATGGTGACCATGTTAAAATGTATGGAGATGCCATATCTCGGAAACCATTGAACCGATTTTAACCAAATTTTATATGTTGACAACGAAAGTCAAATTCAGAGGTAAATATTGTTGTTGTTCCACCATTTTGGAAGATAGCACCACAGGAAAAAATAAAGCTTTAACATTATATTCATAAAAATCTATTTTAGCCAAATTCGGCAAATAAGTAACACTATGATTGGCCAGGTATATGCCAGTAATTGTGCTCAATTAGATACTTACTTTCAAAATGGCTGTCATACAAATATTTTAGGTTTATTTGATATTAATACTATACCATTTGACCAATTTCAATCACATGTTGTACACTGAATGCATTTACTATAAAAATCATACGGACCAAACGACAACAACTTTTGTTTGCTATTTTGGAAGATAGCGCCACATGAAAAAATAAAGCTTTTATGTTATATAATTATTTGGCACGTTAGAAATACCATCGTAAGGTAGGTAAAAGAGAGTAATTAAACATTATTAGGCACTTATTTTCAAAATGGCAGCCATATAAATATTTTATGTTTATTTGGTATAACTACCATACCATTAGACCAATTTGAACCAAATTTTGTACGCTGACAGTATCTATTACAAACATAAAATGAGCCAAAACAAATCTTTTGTCCACCATTTTGCACGATAGCATTACCTGAATTAATCAAATTTTGTGTGATTTGTCTGGAAACAATTGACAGATTCCTACCAAATTTGGCAATCTAGTAGTACTGCTGCAATTGATATGCCCAAATATGTTTAAAGTGTGTGAGATTTTTTATTTACAAAATGGTGGCCATCTAGATATTTTAGCATAGTATGATATATCTTCGGAAACGTTTAATCAATTCCAACTTAACATTGTATGTTGTATGTTGGGAGTATACATAAAACGAACATCAAATGTGTCTACATGGAGCCACCTTTGTCCTCCATTTTGTAAGATAGTACCAGATGAATAAATTTGAAGTTTTTATGTCTCATCTCGGGAAACAATTTTTCGATTCCTACAAATATGGCAAACAGGTAGCACTATAGTAGGTAATAGTAACTGATATTTTATATGTATGTCTGACACTTATTATCAAAATGATGACATTTAGTTATTTTAGTTATATATGTTGTATCGTCGAAACCATGTAATTAATTCCAACAAAACTTTGTTTGCTGGATTTAAATATTACGACAATCAAATGTGTACACACGAAATCTCTTTGCCCGTCATTTTGTAAATAAATATCACTTGACAAATCTCCGAAAAAACCACCGATTCTTACAAAATTTGGCAAACAGTTAGCACTATGGCATGCTACGTAAACTAATCAATTTTATATGGGTAAGACATACACATTTTCAATATGGTGACCATATAGACATTTTAGCTCCGAATTTTTTATCTACGAAACTTTAAAAACAATTTCAACTTAACTTTGTATGCTGACAGTATCAGTTGTATAAATCAAAATTATCTATGCAAAGCTTTATTTATCTGCCATTTTGTAAGATAGCCTCAAATGAAATACATATAGTTTTTGTGCTATATCTCGGGAAAAAATTAACCGATTTCTTTCAAATTTGGTGAAGAAGTTGTACTGTGATAGACTATATTAATTTATGTTTTAACTATGTAAGGTTCTCATTTTTTAATGGAGCGTATAAAATAATTTCATCTTAGTGTGCTCTATCTACGAAACTATGTAACATATTTAAATTTAACTTTGTATATATTATCTATGACAATAATAGAATGTGCTAATATATAAACTTTTGCCCTCCATTTATGAAGATCGTCACATGATCAATGTGACGATCTCGAGGGCCAATCAACCGATATGCATACATAGATCCTCCCTTTTCCGGAGTTTTTGTTAAGTAGTATCAGGTGAGTAAACTGAACATTTGGTCATATTTGCGGAATAATTAGACTAATTCCCAAAACACTTTGCACACCTACAAAAGGCCATGATTTAAATGGTGTCAGGCAATGATTTAAAAAATGGTGGCCATATAAATATTTTTATATATTTGGCATATCTATTTAACAATTTAACAATTCCAAACAAACTTGTTATGCTGACATTCATTATCTATTACAAACATTATGTACACATATTTTTTAAAGAAATTTTGTAAGATAGCCTCATTACAGAAAATAAGGTTTTCATGCCATATATCGGAAATTAACCAACCAATTTCCATAAATTTTTTAACGTAAGTAGCGTTATATTAGGCCATGTAAACTTGTGTGTTTTAATGGCTCAGACATTTATTTTCAAAATGATGGCCGAGTAAATATTTTAGGTTTGTGAACCCTATCATTCAAAACATTAGACTGATTACATCCGAAGTTGATGCTCCGAATCCTACATTCGTAATGCTTTTGACTGCAAGCTAGCTTAATTTTACGAGTTTTTCTGAATTAGAATCCCTGGTAAGTAACTCGTGTATTTTAATTGTCTTTGTACTGTTATACAGTTTCTGGTTTCATCTCTAATGATCAATGCGATGTCAATGCCTACCTAACATCTAGCCTTTCAAGAACTTTATCAACATTTATTTACACCCATGTAGAAGAAAGTAGGCTCATTAGTTATCAGTAACTTATTGTTCTTCATATTAATTATATAAGTTGTTATCAGTTGGTGCGGATGTACATCCTCTGATTATTTAACATTGCTCTAATGGCGGAGGTGCCGTGCGGCAGCGCTTATATTTACCGTGCGCTGCCGCGGAGTTTTGTTGGTAGTAGTTAAACGTTGTTCGGGAGCAGCGGTATAACATTTTCTGTTAATTTAATTAGTTTTCACAGCGCCATGTGGCGGGCACGTTGTCATAAGAAGAGATATTTTTCAAGACCTGTTTTCAGGAATATTGGTTCTTTTGATTGTGACGTTGCTAAGGATGATAGACAATATACATTTGATTTAGATTACAGAACTGTACATTATCTCTATCTTTGAGATTTATGTATGGCGTGAAGCCCTCCCGTGCTGCAATCAGAGCCTGTAAATGTCGTGGCACGGAATCAAAGATGATCTGAAAATGTTCCTGGGGAATCTCCTTCCACGCAGTTTGTATGAGAGTCCACAAAGCATGAACAGCGTTTGCTGGAGGACTATGACGAACAAGTCGCCGACCAACCATATATCAGACATGTTCTATGGGCGACATGTCAGGCGAACTTCCAGGCCAGGGAAGCAGTGGTACCCGCCATTCATTGAAGAATGCTTGCACATTCTTTGCCTCATGTGGCCGGGCATTATCATTCTGAAATATGGCAAAAGGAGTTGCCTGGAGGAGAGGCGATACCTCGGGCTCCTAAAACCTCGCTGATGAAGCGGTTGGTGCTCAGTTTGCCCTCAATACGTAGGAGTCGAGATCGCATGTTGTATCCAATGGCGCCTCAACCATCACACTTGGCGTTTGTCTGCTATGCCGCTCCACAATGCAGGCTGCCAGATTGCGGTCACCATGGTAGCGTCTAACACGTATGCGGCCATCACTGTAGGGCAGTTTGAAGAGGGACTCGTCCGAAAACTATATTTTGCCACTCAGCACTCCAGCGACGGTGTTCACGTGCCCATTGCAGTCTGAGGCGTTTGTGGTTTCTGGACAGTGGAAGTCGACGCAATGGCATGCGTGTCACCAGTCCAGCCCGCAGCAGACGGCGTCGAACCACTGACGCAGACAGGTCCATATCCGTTGCAGTTCTCCAGTGTCGAGCCAACATTGTGGACGAGGCTGTACGCTCCGTTACGGCCATGCGGACAATATGTCGGTCATACCGTGCTGTGGTCACATTGCGTGGTCCAGTACCCGCTCGTCGCTACGTACGACCCTCTTCTATCCACTGGTCCTACACACGCATCGCTGTCGTAGCAGCATGACCTGTATGAGCCGAAATGTACGAGAAACCCGTTTCTGGGAGACCGATCATTTTGCCCCGTTCGAACTCACTCACGTTATGATATGACGCCCTGTAATGTCGACGAGGCATACTGGCACTTGATTTTACTTCGTTTGACGGCTCTTCACTGACTGAGCTTGGCGTAACGCTGACCTTTCCAGTCACACACGAGAGGGCGTTGCTGGGCCTAAGTGTACGTGATATAGTTTTCCTTAGTCGCTGCCATTATTATTTTATGTATGCCAGATAATGATTACGTTAAATAGACACAGTACATATTTTTAATTTGAACAGCTGTTTGCATCAAGGAAAAAAATATGACTTTTCTTCATGTTCTTACGGCAAAGACTTACAAACGGAAGAAGTCTTAACATTAGTTACTATCGGTGAAAAATTTGTAACTTATATATTTGTTAGGCCACAATTTGGTTAGCGATATTTTCCTACAGCACATTATCTGACTCATATGTTTAATTTAGACTATTTCCACAATAGTTGTAAGAGTAAATACGATAATTTCATCACTTTGTTTACTAAAAATCAATTGCATTTCTCGTAAGACTGCGTGATTATGACCTCTATCCGGACGAGAAATGCCATAGAAGGCCTGCACTCGCCGTCACTTGGGGAAAATTACCCACACCAGTGTAAACTTACAGTAAGAAAGTGCGAGTGGTCTTATTTTATTTCCTCCCCCACGGCCGCTATATATCCATGGTAGCGTTCCTACAGTTTCTAAGTAAAGAGTAAGGTGAGTAGGTAAGTTGCCAACTTGTGGTGTAGCGGCGCCCAACACAACATCCCTGTATTTGCAGCCTGACAGGAAGCGCTATTGCCATTAAATGTTTATTTTAAAACCACCATTACACTTAAGGAAGTTTACTAAAGATTATTTGTTATATTGCCCGAACTTCCAGTCAGATGACG
The DNA here is from genome assembly GCA_002778355.1 of Clitarchus hookeri. NCBI lineage: Eukaryota > Metazoa > Arthropoda > Insecta > Phasmatodea > Phasmatidae > Clitarchus > Clitarchus hookeri. The sequence continues at coordinate 521,621 of NQII01000243.1, read as the reverse complement.
GCTCCAGGCATTTCTAAGTAACCCACGCGCTCACCCAAGCCTGTGCTTCGGAAACTCTGGAATACTGAATTGTTACATATACACCTTTTTACATTTGTTTTGTTTGTCAAAGAGTGTCTGTAAGCTTAAATAACTTAAACTAAACATAAAATAGTTAGCTACCCGAATCAGAGAATATAATCATTACACAAACATGATGCAAGAAAGCGGTAATGTGAAATGAGCAAAAGGTAAAATATCTGGGGTACGAACAGCCAGGTTTACCTAGATGAAGTGACAGGTGTGTAAATTCTTGGACAGTAATGGTCCTGCAACTTAAACACAATTCTTCTTCTTGTTCATTAGGCCTGTTTTACTCTCGGCCAATAATCGTTCTGTATTTTATTTATAGAGCCATATGTTACCACTTGCCACGAGTATTTTTTCTCTATGATGTCAAATACGAGTTGATTATATTCGAATATCCTTCACTCCATCCATTCACAATTTGTTTTTTGGGAATTAGCTGTTCACGATTAATTGAGTACTTATAAAGCCCGCTTAAGTTATTTTTTCCTGCTCACTCTGCGTACTTCCAAAATATGTGAAATTTATATTGCCATGGAACTAGTGACTTAATTTACGTGCCAGTCAAGTCAAAACGTGAAATTGTTAGAAATATTATGTGTTACTTATATCCCAATTCATACTGTAATGCACGTATGTAGAGGAAGAAAACATCAGATCCATTTGGCACCCGCAACACAACGCCAATACTTGGAATTATTTTACATGATTCACTGCTGACTTAGATGGGAACTTACGTGACAATGCGTGCGGTAGCGTATATGCAGTTAACGGACAGTTATTTTTTTTCCCCTGTAGGCAAATTTCAGAATTTTCACTTCAGTATGTAAATCCAAAATGTTACGGTAACCGCCCACTTTTCTTGTTACTTTTGGGGTAACCGCCACTTGGCCTAAAAAATATTAGGCCTGATGTTAGGGTAGATATTTTTTTTGACCACGGGAGTTTAGGTGAAATAATTTGAGGCCAGGTGTCTTTAAGCCAAATATTTTATACCAAGTGACTTTAGACCAAGTGACGAGGCCAGAAATTTTTAGGCCAAGTGAATGTAGGGCAAATCATTTTAAGCCAAATTACTGTTTCTAAACAGTTTTACGTCACTTGTAAAGAATAATATCGTGAACTAGTGATGCGAGTAGTGCAGTAGTGAGCTGTGTTGAGTATGAGGACACGTAGCATCTCCCCGCTGGTAGGCCGCCAGCTCCCACGGCTGTTGGAGAGGGGCAGGGGGCGGCTCCCAGGTGATGTGGGGAACACGAGACAGATAAGCGCCGGGCGCCAAGGTATAAAAACTGCGGCGGCAGGAGCGGTCTGCACAAGTCCCGGGACCAGACATGGAGGCCGCACGCTTGTTCCTGCTCTTTGCCGCCGGTGAGTAGAGTTGCCAGCTTGATGGAATTCTAAACACAGTCCGTCATGTCAGAAGATGGCCTGCTGGCCAAATGTCATATTTCCGACAGGTCGGAAAGTTACAGATATATCTGAAAATCTGATGGCAGATCTGGCGATTTTTAAGGATGGCTACATTTTTTTCTGTTAACAGATTATCGCACGTAAGTGTCTTCAGGATTGTTCATTTCGCTGGATTGTATGATTCACATCTGGATAAAGCACGGACTTATATCTTGAGATTCACGTTGCATGATTTTTTGTATTTCATTATCTATTTATAGGTAGTCGTGGAGGCTGTCTCTTAAGGGAATGACGATTCGGTTCGATCCAATCGTTATCAAATTTGCACACTGGAAAAGTACTTGTACATTTATATAGCTTGAGAGTACTGTGTGTTTGAATGTGTCTTGAGCGAATACGTTATTAAAGTATTTCAGACGGAGTATTTTTTTTTGCTTTTAAATTTTAATTGTTTTAATTTTTGACTGTTGAATATAGAATGGTTGGCGTTGTAACGAACAATAATATATGATATTTCACGCTGCAAAAAAAAAAAAAAAAAAAAAAAAAAAAAAAAAAAAAAAAAACTAATATTTGGTCTAAATTTAATTTGAAATACACTAAGAGAACAATCTAAGGATTTTGTGTTTTTTTAGTAGGTTTATTTTTTAGAGAATTGGAATAAAAAAAGATGGCACATCTGCTGGTAATTGCGCTTCTCTAGCACCTCAGCAGGCCCCAGCAGCTCGAATAGGGAAAACGAATCTTTATATAGTCTGTTCACGGTAAACTGAGCACTTTTGAAAGTCCTTCTGAATATCTACCTGCACACACAGTGTGTATTATACCACCATATGTAAAATTAACATTGCAAAGGGCTTAGTCACGTTCATCAGGAGTCGGTCAAGTGTAACTATGGAATTATTAAAATAGTTATTAATTTAGAAATACGCTAATACGCGAATACGCTATACGCATAAAACAGAATTCAAAAGAAATCATTTTAATTTTCACAAATATTTAACAAACACTTCTATATCCTACTTTAAGTCGTGTAACTACTTCATCTTCACCGTTACCAACTTTACAGCGCCCACGTCAGTCAGTGTGCCGGTTTAATTAAATACATGTACCTAGATGCAGTGATATTTCTCAAAGATTGATATAAAAAGTGCTCAATTAACCGTGAACAGGCTATACCAAAGTTTTTGTGGTTTTTCAAATTCGGTATTGAAAAAGTTTACGTATATTTTAAAAATATTTACTACCAGGACATTGCATAAATATACAGTACGTCATGTAGTTTTTCTCTTTAGATATTGTAGTAACATGTGCTTGGGTTACATGTTTAAATCTGATGTTAGTAGCACAGCCTTCTTTATCTGAATGGTTTTCACAAGTGATAGTTACTGAACGTGTATCGTTATTAATGTTCGCATACAATTGTATATGAAGTGGCATTTAACCTTCATTATTATGATTTATTTTCTCTCAATTGCATTTATAGAATGAAATAACCGCGAAAAAACGACGCAATTAAATACATTGCTCAGAAAACGTAATCTGCTATTCCAGGCGACGGTATGGTCCTTGTCAGCCGACATAACAAAGTGAACGTTTGTAGTTCAGTCATTGTTCTAACTTTGGCTGATTCGTAGAACCTAATTCGGCAAACAAATGAACAAGATAAGGTTGTCACGTTATAATGTCGGGTCACTATCAATTTCGTGTACGTAAGAGACATCTGCATAGCACGTTTACAAAAGTGTGTCGTTTATAGTGAATGTGCTCGTATTATGTTCAGCAAATCACACACGACTAGAAATTATCGTGATTTTAGCAAAGATTTCTAGCAAATGGCATTTCATTTCTTTTTAATTGCATCATTATTCTGTCAGTAGGGCCTACTTACGGTAGGGAATTTGTAAATAATATAATGTAACACAAAACATGTATGATGATACAATACAAAATTAAATACCGTCTATTTCTACTCACAGTTTACCGCTATGGTAATAAAAAAAACAACATTTTTTTAAAAGAAAAATATTTTATTAAATGCAATAAATAATTTCTTATTCTTCTTTACACTTTAAAATATATTAATTGAAGGCATTACATACATGACATGAAATAAAATACTGCCATTTGCTGTTCGTCTTCACATTGAGGATGTTACCACACGACGCGTACGCAATGACCATTAACAGTTTCTTAAAAATACCTTCTTTCATTCTGATATGTACACGTTCAAGACGTACACTTTTTCGTCGTTGAGTTGCAACTCTCCCCTCGTAGGCTCCTCTCTCCCCTCGCATGCTCCTCTCTCCCCTCGCATGCTCCTCTCTCCCCTCGTATGCTCCTCTCTCCTCAGCACTTCCCAAGGCCTGCTTGGCGCAAGTGTCTGTGACAGTCCCGGCGATATCTACTGCGCATGAGCGCGTGAAAACCAGTCACTCATTGGCCAGACACATATACTAGGTTATTTTAACATGCTTAAACACTCATTCAACTAATATTACAGTTTAGTTTAGGTTGGGTAAGCTGAAACTATAAAAACACACCATCCTATATTATATACAGTGCGTAGTTTAGGGGGTCCTGTTACGGCGGGACACTGCGCCTGTAGCGTATATGAATGGAAACGCGTATGATTGGTAATAATGGCCGCCCACACGCGCATGCGCAGTAACACGATCTCAGCGGTCTACACACGCACACCTACACACATACTCGTCTACCTGGCTTCTTCCTTACTTTTGATATCTCTTAAAGTATAGAGGGGAATTGCATACTGTATAGAACTTTTATTATCTTCTTTAAAGAGTTCTAATAAAATTTTTTTTCTTTAATAAATATTAAGTTTCTTATGGGGAAACAGCTTGAATTTTTCGTATTTATTTATTAAGAAATTAAATGGTAAAAACGTTTATTAGTATTTCTCTGTTATAGATAGATATATGCTGCCGCGAAGTTTTTTTTAAGTGTTTTTAATATACACAATTCTTTAATACATGATATTGTTCCATCTTTAGAGCGCGCTGGCGGCAAACTTTTTTCCGACTTGATTCACTATTATCGTCACTGCTTATTCCTTATCTTTCTTTACGTAACAAAATACACACTAAAACCTGGCCAGAGAACCTAGTTATGAATTAAAAAAAAATACCATAATCGAATACGGGGTCGTGAGTGATAAGCGCACTAAAAGACAGACAGACAGAGAGACGTTGAGTTTTATAATATGTATAGAAGTACCATTCATTCCTCATCTTCTGGTATGTTTTGTTTCGTAGAGAAACATAATATGGATACGTTCAAGAGTTTCGTAAAAAAAAAAAGCTTATTTAAAAAGTTCCGCAACGCAGTTAAAACGCCAGATATACGACTTACAACAAAAGTGTCGTTAAAATGTTGTAAAAGGTTGCGGTGATCTTCAACAACTGCAGCGACAGTTTTGCCTGACGGTTGAAAGTGCACGCAATGTTGATTAATGAAGCCGTGTCTGCCGGCAACAGTTTGTTTCGCTGTCGAAACGTCAGCCCAGACACCGATTTTAATAAGTATTGAAATTCGTATTTCTTGAACAAGATTAAATTGTTTCGTATAGAACAATGCCTATTCACATTAAGAAAATAAAACAAGAGGAAAAAGAATGTAAATACATTTTTTTGCAGGATTCTAGTGCAAGTAGGTTACTTGCTACCGTAATATGACAATTTTGAATACCGAACGTTGTCTGCTCCATTTAACTGCCTAGTTACTAGGCTACGATGTTCGTATATGTGTTTAGATTCTGTTTCCTTTGCACTGATTGCATTGGGACCTCCATGTCAGTACTTCACGATGGTTCATACTACCTAGACGTAGGACGTGCTAGAAGATATGAGTGGCCCGAGAAGAGGGTGAAATTAATGTTCTGGCTGCTGTTGCTGTAAATACGTAAGTTAGCACCGGTGCAGTCCCAAGAGGGCGTAGCTTTAGTAAAACAAGTGAACTACGCATTCTGCACCGTTATAAGTTTCATCCGTATCATGTCTCTCTCCATCAAGAGCTACATGGAAAATATTTTTAGAATCGTGTTAACCTTTGTACATGCGCATTAAGACATGATACACCAGATCTGTAATGTACCTTGTTTAGTGATGAAACAACATTTATAAGTCAACCTCAGAAACATGCACTATTGGTCAGTAAACAATCCCTATTGGCTGTGTCAAGTGGAACGTCAGCGTCCATGAAGTGTAAATGTGTGGTGTGAAATAGTGAATCATAATCTCATAGAACTCTTAAAAGGAGAACTTCCACATATGTTAGAAGACCTTCCACTGCAGACTAGAAGAATCCTGTGCTATCAGATTGAAGGTTGCCCAACGCAAAGTGCAAGGCGTCCTACACCTCGTCTTCATCGATTGTTTTAAAATCGTTGGATTGGATGAAGCGAACCTGTACGTTGGCCTGCCGGCTCAGAAGACCTGTCATCTTTAGATTCTTTGTTGTGGGGAACACTTAAAGACACTGTCTACAAATGCATACAGACTACACCAGAATATATGGAACAGCATATTACAGCTGCCTGTTCTGAATTTCCTGTTGAAATGCTACAACGTGTGCAGCCATATCTAAATGACAGACTGGAAACTTGTGTTGTAGTTGGTGGTTTTCATTTTGAACACAACCTGTGAAGAATAGTTCTCCATTTATTCTTCAGAGTTCACGGAATTTGTTTATTCACTTTCGTATTTCTTAAGAGAGTGCTGTTACATGGTACAGTATAATCACATAAATGTACAAAATTTAACATGTGTTTTCTTGCACATTCAGAAGAAAACCACGCACACTGAAAAAGCAAAGTAATCATACGAACATCATAGCCAAGTAACTAAGCAGTGAAATGGAGCAAAGAACTGCATGTATTTAACATTGTCATATTACGATAGCCTGCAAACTACTTCCACTAGAATCCTTCAAAAAACACTTTGACTTTATAATTTCGTCTAGTTTTATTTTCTTGGTGTGAATAGGCATTGATTCATTTGAAAATAAAGTAACTTTGTTCAAGGAATACACATTCTAATAAGTATTGAAATGAGGGGCTGGGCTGCAATTATGAGTACTCGTCTAAATTTAAATTCTGTGAAACCAGAACATCAACAGCACCTTCCATTCAGAAATATTTGTAGTGCATGGTTTAAGTGATTCACCCGGTATGCACATGGTCGTGGGCCGCTGTCAGTGATTACTGCGTCGTTTCTAATAGTTTTGTAATATTATGTGGCGTTGTTGTTTAGTCTCTGGCATGCAGCGAGGTTGTCTTTATTCTGAATTGCGGTTTTGGTTGCCAGTCGAAATTTGCTTTCAGGCTAACTTAATTTCTTGCTCTGCTGTGTGTTGCCAGTTTTTTTTAACTTGTAGTGTTTTTCTGATTTACTGTCCATGAATGTTTGCTATTGCATTTTGCCTTGCGTCAACGACTCACGGTTGGGCATAATTAAATTTTAAATGTTTCGTTCTGTACATTTTTAATTGATGGAACTTTGGGTAGGGTCGTTAGACTGCCTCCAACGATCATAGAAATCTAATTTAATGTTTTATTAAAGTTTTAGTGTGTACTTTTATTATTTGGAGGCTCTACTGGGCTTATAAGGCTGCCATTCTTTTTAATAATTACATATACTTATTATTCTAGTCGATATTATGGAAATACGTAAAGATTAAAAGTGTTGTCAATCATTCTATTCAACAGGAATTTTGCGAATTATGTTATAAATTAATATTAATTTTTGTAAGCAATTTACCACATGGGCTTACGTGTTTTTGTAACAGGTTTTATAATATTTTATTATTTTATAATCATTTGGAATCAAGAAATGCATGTAAAATTATCTTTCAATCATTGTAATACTTTAATTGCTGTTTTATATGGTGCTGCCATTGCTTATTCATATATTTTCTGTGAAAATACAAGCTCTTAAATATTTCATTTCCCTGACAACNCAAGCTCTTAAATATTTCATTTCCCTGACAACAGACAATGTCCTGTGTAGACAGCGACGATTCTGTTGTTTTGTAGCTCAGCTTTATTGCCATGGCATGAAGGTAAGGACAGCAAGTTGTGACGACAGTTTGTCGACTGTGAACACAGCTGCTACGTAAGAAACTGCGACACGTCAAACAAACTTAGGTTTGAAATGACACTGAACGCCACTCAGCTTAAACCTTCCCAACTAACCATTTAGCGTAGTGCAAACTTAGCTTGTTATTCTTGAAACTTGTGATTTCATCGGAAAACCTATGTGGCCATGCTTGAATGATGCATCTACAGGTATGANATTTAGCGTAGTGCAAACTTAGCTTGTTATTCTTGAAACTTGTGATTTCATCGGAAAACCTATGTGGCCATGCTTGAGTGATAGATCTACAGNATTTCATCGGAAAACCTATGTGGCCATGCTTGAATGATGCATCTACAGGTATGAGTATGAGCAGTTGTTCACAACAAGATACTTGTCTTTTTTAGCTCTTCCAAAGTGTACTAATGAATTTAGTTGACTAATCTTTTCACAAAGTCAACAAAATCTAATTAGAAAATATTTAGTTTTGCCAACTTAATAAATGTATTATAATAATGTGCAAGTAAGTTTCTATTAAAAAAATAAACTGGATGTCAGTGGGACCTACGCATAAATGGCAAATGTTTTAGTCGCCATAAAATTGGAACTCGCAGTCTTATGAATGATAGTCAACACAGGTGGTTAAAATGCTAGACTTTCAGTTATAGGATCTCTAGTTAACATATAAGCGACCAGTGTAGGCCAAGGAAGGTTTTTGAACAAAAGTGGAATCCTAAATGATATGGTTTCTGACACGAGTGCTTTAGATCATTTTTTTTCGGCCTACTCCCGCTTTTCTTTACGTATTTTTAGCCTACTTCCGAAGGAAAGAAATGCTTATGAGATCACTTTTCTGTCTGTGTGTCCGCGTGTGTGTGTCTGGGCGTGTTTGTGTCCTTTTCCATTTTTGAACGCTTCAACTGAATTTCGCCTAACTTGGTACACATATAATACTAGAAAGGACACATTACTTTAATAGTTTTTGACCACGTTAAGAACTTATTTTCTAAATGGCATCCATTTTAAAGTTTTGGATGATATGTCATATCTCGGGAACCATTCAACCGATTAGAACTAATTTTTGTTTGCTGGAAGACCATTGCGCAAGTATTAAATTTTAAAATGGATAGTGATAATCCCCCATTTTGGAAAATAGCCCAAAATTAAGAATAAATATTTTACATTATATGTCTAAAACTATTCAACCAATTCCCACCCAATTTGTCTTATTAGTAATACTATGGTAGGCCATGTAAACGCGAGTGAACTTGATTAGTTATTGTTTTCAAAATGGTGACCATACAAAGGTTTTAAGTTTATTTAGTATATCTGCCATACCATTTCACCAATTTCAACCAAATTTTATATAATGAAAGAATCTATTACAAGCATCATACATACCAACAATTAAGCCATTTTGTCTGCCAATTTAAAATATAGAGCTATATGAATAAATGAAATTGTTATGTTATAACTCGGTAAATAATTAACCGATTACTACCAATTTTAAACAAATAGTACTGATGCAGATGGTGTAAACTGGTGTGTTTCATGTAGGCCAAGAACTTATTTTCAAAATGGTGACTGTATAAACATTTCAGTTTAGTATATTTTATTAACAAAATTAATTTCATCTTAACTTTGTACGCTGGCAGTACCTATTACAACCATCAAATTTGTCTATGCAGGGCCTCATTTCTCTGCCATTTTGTAAGATAGCCCTACCAATAAAAAATAATTTTTTCTCGTATCTCGGGAAACAATCATCCCATTCTTATAAAATAATGGCGAAGGTGTATTGTGGTAGGCTATAATAATAATATTATTTTTAAGTAGGGCACTTGTTTTTAGAATGGCGGCTATGAAGTCAGTTTAATTGTGTGCGCGATATCTAAGAATCTATGAAATCAATTTTAACTTTGCTTTGTATATCATCGAAATTGCTACTAAATTATTTTTTTGTCCTTCGTTTATGAAGATCGTCCCATGTAAATTACGGAGGTTTTATGCTACGTCTTGAGGACCAATTAACATATTCCCACCAAATGTTACACTGAAACATTTCAAATAAATTTGTATCAAATTGTGCACATCATAAATGCTACAGAAGGCAATGTAAACTTTCATGTTTTAAATGGGCCAGACAACAATCTTCAAAATGAAATCTTCATAAGTAATTTAGGTAAGGAAATAAAAATTTTCTAAAGTCATATCTCAGGGACCAAACATCCGATTTCCATCAAAGTCTTCACACAAGTAGCACTATTGTAAGCCATGTAAACTTACATATTTTATGTTGCTCAGTCACTTATTTTCCAAATAAAGGCCCTGTTAATAGTTTAGGTTAGTAAGCCATATCATTCGAAACATTATACTGGTTAGATACGAAGTTGACGCTCCGAATCTGACCTCCGTAATGCAGTGGATTGCACGCCAGCTTATAATACAAGGTTTCCGGGGTTCAAGTCCCGGATAAGGAATGTGTGTATTTGTGTCACTACTGTTGCATACGTTTTCGGTTTCATTTATAAAGTTATTGCTTTCAAAGAGAACTCAAGTCATTCCTACCAACTCAACTTTTAAGAAATTATCCAAAAATTATTTGCACCCATGTTGAGGAAAGTAGGCTCATTAGTCATATCTGTAACTTTTTGTTTCTTTTGCCCGCCTTTCCTCCGCCGACACGTTACTTGTTACAACATCCGGTCAGATATCAAAAGTACAGAATTACGGTGCAGTTATTATTGACGGCGTCAAATTAAAGTTCTAATTAAGCGGCAGCAAGTATTCGAAATGAGAATGTATGAGCAACACATTATTCCAAAAGAAGTACATACAATATTGTCCATCGCGTGTGCTTGTTGCAAGGAGTTACATTTCTTCCAGTAGGAAACGACGTACTCGATAGAGACGTCTCTCCCGTCCGTTGCCTGAGGACAAGCTAGAGACTTAGTTCTGTCTTCTGCGAATACCGCTAGCTGTGAATCACGATTTGCCCACAATTAATTATAATTGTGTGCTCAGAACAGGGACATGTATGAATTATTATATTTTATTTTTCAAAGACTCGATACTTAGTTTGAATGAAATTTCAAAACTCGGATATAACATTTGCGTTATTAACCTTAGTCGAAGCCACGTAAGGGGCCGCGGTGGCGTAGTGTCTAGAGCGTTCGCCTCCCAATAAGGCGAAATTGGTTCGATTCCCGGTGGTGTAGCTCCCAGATTTACGCACGTCGGAATTGTGTTGGACGATGCCACTGGTCGGCAGGGTTTCTCTGGGATCTCCCGTTTCTCCCGCCTTTGCATTCCGTCGCTGCACCATACCCACCTCGCTTCACCCTCATCGGCTCTCGAGGCCTCGTTGTTAAGCGCCGCCCAAACCTCTCCAAACTCTAGTGGCCACGTGGTTTGTTTCTAGGGGAACTTAAGCAACTCGGGCCTGTTCCAATTGGCACTTTTAGTTAACAAAATTCATCACGTATCTGAATTTGTGTGCAAAATTAATGACGGGTTTTGTAATTTGCGTTTTGAGTTTTGTCAACTTCGAAGCTTGAATTACGAAATGCAAATCACCAAATTCACCGCTACGTTAGTTTTCCAGACTTTATACGTAAATAAGGCATATACGGAGGATATTCTAACGAAAAAATACATTTCACACTCGAAATAACTATATAGTACACTTAAATAACGAAACATTCATGAAATGTGTATATTTTCTTCATTATATCATTATTTTTTTAGTAGCAGCTTAACATTTATTATTTTGTTCAAACGATGTTAAGTATTGAGCAAAGAAATAAAAATATTTTCCGTGCGGTTAATTAAAAAAAACCTCCGGGTTATTGGTATTCAAATAATTATTGCACATTTATATGCTATAAGCCAAATCTTATTGTGTAAACAGAGAGCAGAATGCATGCTGAATAACTGACTGCCGTGTTTTCCGAATTAAAACCTCACAGTAATAATAATAATAAAGAAAAACCAAAACTATTTTTATCAGAGCCTCAGTGTTGGGACCTGGATTTTGATCCCTGCACATCTACGGTGCGCACTCTTCCCTTTACTCTTTACCTTTACGAGACATAAATACAGTCCGCTAGCCTGACTGCCTGACTTGTGTGTGTATATGTATGTATACATACACACATACACAACGTGTATCTGAAATATACCAACCAATTATGATAGGTTATTCCTGAGAATGAATAGGCAACCCATGGCCTACGTCAAATAGCAAGAGAAGTAGAAACTTCCAAACTTGGAGATAATTATCAATTATTGTCATATTTAGGAAACTGCTTGCGTAACAGAAACAAAGTATTGGTTGCCAATTATTTAATTAGTAATCATTGATAAATTAACTGTCCTGTACATGTAATCCACACCCCTCGTGTTGAAAGGGTGTGCTGATACTGTTATTTCTAATAATAAAAAAAGTATGTTACAGGAACAGTTCTCAATTTTGACTAGACATTATGAAATGCCGGCAAAATAATGAACATAAATAAATGTTGCAAAAATTGTCTAACTCTCGCACTTTTAGAGTAAAAATTACATATTTGATTTCACATAGAAGTGTTACCACCAGCCAGATAGGCAACCAGCACGTATAACTACCCGGAATGCCGTATTGAAGTTTGGGCATTACGTAGAGTTGGTTTGTGGCAGAGCTGAATCGTAACTTGTTTCGTCTAACGGGGTTTCTAAGAGACGCGGTATATTGATGGGCGTCATAGATTTCCCCCGCTCTCATTATTACTACCGTAGTTCCCCTCCCTACCAGAGAAGAGTACTGTAGTTTAAAACCCCACACTTCACTGCACGTTGCATGCATTCTACTACAAGTCGACATGGTGAAGTATAGAAACGCCCAAAAGACAGACATGGTTCTGCTTTACGGTGAAGTTAAGGGTATTACACGAGCTGCTGTACGATTGTATCATGAGAGGTTTCCAGCGCGGCGGTAACCTCCTCACGAGACCGTGACAACTGTCACTCAGACTACGTGAAACAGGCACATTTAAGGCACGAGGTGGGTGTGGTCACCCGAGGAATGTCTGTAAACAGAATGCGGAAGAAGAACTAAATGCTGTGTAGGAAACCCCCTCAACAAGCGTCCGCGCCATTGCGCACGGAATGTATGTGTGTCCCATTTCACTGTATGGAGTGTTATGCACGAGCAGCTGCGTGCCTACCTCGTGCAACAGTGCACAGTAGTTCCTCATTTCACGTCTATTGCATTGTTTACTAGTGAAGTGACATTCTCGAGAGACGGTTATTATAACAGCAAGAACAGTCACATGTGGGATGACAGCAATACTCTAGCAACCACCATCACAGCCAACCAGCACAGATTTTCTGTAAACATCTGGGCGGTCATTGTAGGTGATAATCTCATTGAGCCGTACTTGATGCCGCAACGAACCACTAGACATATGTACTGCCAACTCCTGCAAGTTACATTGCCAGATATCCTCGAGGATGTGCCACTCGCAGTCCGGCAATGTATGTGGCTTCAACACGACGGTGCCCCCCCCTTCCACATTCCACAAGAACTGTACGTGATCACCTCAACATTGCATTTCCAGCAATGTTGATTGGAAGAGGTGTGCTATTTGCGTGGCCAGCACGCTCTCCTGACCTTAATATGCTAGACCTTTTACATGTGGGGATTCATGAAGGCTCTTGTGTGTGACACACACCCATGGCAATGAGGTTAGCAGCCACCATTTTGAACACTTGTATAGTTTCTTATGATGGTAGCCATTAATCTAGTTGCGCAAGAACTAGAATTTCTGTTCTGATTAATTTAGTCCTAACAGTGAGACAATCCCACCGAACTGTTATTTGTGCAACTCACTGTTGTACGACCACACACACAGTTGCGGGAGACTTATTCCACTACGACTTGGCGAGCAGGCGCCTATAACTGGTTGCCTACCTGGCAGGCTGTAACGTTTTCTGTGAAATCAAATATGTAAAGAAATACTAGAAAAGTGCAAGAGTGCGACCATTTTGCAATTTATGTATTGCTAATTTTGCCGGTATTTTATAATATCTATTAAAAAAAGGTAATGCTTCTTGTAACGTTTTTTCCCACAGAAATAAGGATGGCAAACTCCGTTTTTCAAAATAATAGAATGAAATTTGATATTAAATATTCGACATTAAATATTTACAATATCAGTTCCACGAAATATATATATAACACATATATATGTATATATAATACATATAAATATATAGACACCTTTATGTTCAACCGATAAATTTCGTGAGGTGATCCTTTTTGCAAAATCTAGTGCAAATGTGTAGGACCCTTTGTACATTAACTAAATATTAATGGTGAAATAAGCTCTCAAAAATGGATATTTAGGAAAGTAATATTGCGAAGTTTCGGAAACCAGGTGTTATTAAAATACAATTGGCTGAACATTGTTTCTTATGATCTGGATCTTCTATCTAAGAGTAACCTCACATTAATAACACCCCACGTTATGTAAATAACAGGGGTGGACATCCTCTTATGGAGGCTACATCGTTACCGTTGGGAATTATGAAAATTTTATGCTGGTCTATTAAGCAGTTAGACTTACGAAACAAAAATAGCCCCCTTGTTGCAACTGCCTAGGACCCACCGTTTTCGTTTGAAACGCTCACAAATATTCCGCTAGATTCCGCTGCACCAATACAACGCCTAGTTTGCAGGCAATACTGTCCACATGAGTGTATGGCAACTACACAGACTATGGTGGTGGACAATGTTAGCACTTACTGTAAACAATTCGTTCCATACGTCAATAAGTATACATGACTGTTCGTTTGTGGCGACAGTCGGTGTGTGATTCAATGCAGGACGTAAAGATATTGGTATTGCCTACGCACCTGGAACTGTATCGCTGCTGCAGTGTACTGTGCGGGTTTTTGAACGTTGAAACATTTGGTGCAGCAGCGTAGAGCAATGTCGTTACAACGCATCACATGTAAGTGGTATCAGGTGACACATTGCATTTGACAACAACAGAAGCTGTGGCATTCCATAGGTTTTTATTGTAGAAACATATGTCACCAACACTTTTGTAGGAAATACTCGATGGTACGGCCCCATGTTCGACGCACAGTTCGTATCGCCGCACGATTGTCGGATGTGTGTGAAAACACCCTCATTTCCCCAAATAATCCCGGCAGCTGCAACGATGTGGGCGACGAGGTCCTCTTCGTATTTAACCGCGGGATCATACACCAGACTGCGCATGAACCCCCAGAAGAAGTATTCAAATGGGTTCATATCAGGGGATCGCGGAGGCCACAGAACAGGACCCCCACGGCCTGTACATCGTCCAGGGGATACGAGATTCAGGTGATCGCGCACACGTTGCGAACTGTGGAATGGGGCGCCGTCGTGCCGGAACCCCATAGCCGCTCGTGTTTGTAACGAGACTTCTTCGAGTAATGTCGGCAGGGTTTCCCGCAGAAATGCAGCGTACACATTGCCGGTGAGACGATGTGTTAACAGGTAGGGGACAACCAACATGTTGTGTATTACGCCCACCCAGACCTTAACACTGAATCGCTGTTGATTCCCGTGGACGAATGGGATGTGAGGATTGACATCCGCCTACTCGTGGATACTTCGAAAATTCTGTATACCATCACGTAGAAAGGAAGCCTTGTCAGCGAAGAGAATGTATCTGTCAAAGCCAGGGTGTGTTCTGCGTTGTTCCAGAAACCATGCTGCTAACTCCACGCGTCGAGGATAATCCGCAGGACCCACGGCATGCACATGTTGTATATGGGATGGATGCAGTAATTGCTCATGAAGCACTCGACCAATGGTGCGGCGGCTTCTGTCGAGTACTCTTGCGATAGTACGCGTACTCACACGTGGGTTATTATCAACATGCCTCAACACGTTCTCTTCAAACCTGGCCGTCTTCACTGTCCGTCTGCGCTCTGTATTCGGCTGTGTCACCTCCGAACTTCCACTTCCTCTAAAACGTTGTTCCACAGACGCAGATGTTGTGTAGTGTGGCTGCTGTCTGTGTGGAAATTGATTCCTGTAAATTCTTTGAACTTTTCGCCCATTTCCCTCTGCCACACCGTTAACGAGTAGAATATTTGTCAGTTCCGACCACGTAAAGCGTTCCATTTTCTAGACATCAAATGCACCTTGACCAACATAAATGTAAGTGATACCGTATGGAGTGCCCAGATATTTAATACAATAAAATTCGTCCCAGGGTTTAATGGGCCGCTATTGCTATGGCGCATTTGTTACCGTGGTAACTCTCGTGCCAGGCTTGGAAATGAACACGTCAAACCGTATAGAGCTGCCTAGTGTGGTATTAGTGCCAGACATGTAGACCGCTCGTACAACTTGTACACACGTGTTTTATACTACATGCTGTATCTGACACCTAGTAAGATGCCTGCTCGCAAACGAATGGCCTGACAGTGTTGCATTATGGGAAAATTTCTTTCAACTTTCGACATGTCACTGGTAAAAAAAACACTTATTTTACGCNTACTTTCAACTGTCGACATGTCGCTTGTAAAAATAACACTTATTTTACGCGTTAATAATACATATGGCTTCCTGTAAGGTTTTAGTTTGTGCTTTTAATGCCTCGTCGAAAGCGAGTTCATTAGACACAAAAACATACAACTAGGCACTTGAAAGGAACCGAGGAAGGATTGTGTTATAGCCTTTATTAAGGAACTATCCCTGCGTTNGGTTCCTGTAAGGTTTTAGTTTGTGCGTTTAATGCCTCGTCGAAAGCGAGTTCATTAGACACAGGAACATACAACTAGGCACTTGAAAGGAACCGAGGAAGGATTGTGTTATAGCCTTTATTAAGGAACTATCCCTGCGTTTGCCTGAAGTGACTTCGGGGAACTTTGGTAAACCGAGTTTTTGATGTCCTGACCAGGATTCGAACCCCCGTCCTAACGAACGCAAGTCCAACATGTTGCCGTTACCGCACTTGGCTCGGGCCCTGATTATTAATGACAGGAAATGTTTTCCGAACAGCCAGGACTCATAAACCTTTGATGCTTGTTTATTTAACAGTACGACCTAGGTAACACACGGGCTCTAGTCGCAACTGCCTAGGACCACCGCTTTCGTACATAACGCACATACATAAAGCTTCGGCTGCAGCGATACATGTCCAGGCGCATAAACAACAGTCTTTACATAACGCAGCAGCGACAGCAATAGGGTTCCAGGCACGTAGGAAATACCAATACTTCATGTAGGGAATCTCACACCGACTGTTGCCAGGAACACATTGCCGCATGTAGTATCGTGAAATTTATAATGCACGGTAATTGTATTTTAAAGTAAGTAAAATTGTCCTCCATCATTGTCAGTGCAGTGGGACCAGCAACTTACCATTCACGCGTGTATGACGCATTGCCTACGTACGAGGCCCTGTCTGGTGCAGCGGAATCCAGCGGAATCTTTGTATGCATTTTAAACGTAAATATTGGGTAGTAGGCTGTTGTAAACAAGGGATCCATGTTTGTTCCGCAGGTCATACTGCTCCATAAACCACCAAACGTTCATAATTACCGACGGTAATGAAATTGCCGACGATAAGAGGGTGGCCACCCCTGTTATTTTCTGAACGGTGTGTGTTATTAATGTGAGTTTGGTCTTAGGTTGGCGATCCCGAAAACATAAAACAATGTTCTGTGAATTGTACTCTCATCTCTCCTGGTTTCCAATATTTCGCAAAATTACTGTCCCAAATCTCCNACGAAGTTGCCGACGATAAGAGGGTGGCCACCCCTGTTATTTTCTTAACGGGGTGTGTTATTAATGTGAGTTTGGTCTTAGGTTGGCGATCCCGAAAACATAAAACAATGTTCTGTGAATTGTTCTCTCATCTCTCCTGGTTTCCAATATTTCGCAAAATTACTGTCCCAAATCTCCATTTTTGGGGACTTATTTAGCTTTTAATATATAGTTTAGGTACAAAGTGTCCTTCATATTTGCCAATTTATTTTGCATAAAGTATCACCCCCTCAAGTTTGTAGGTTGAATTCAGCCCCGCCCTGTTTATGATTATCTAATGTTCATCCATAAAATTTGTAATTTTAAACTCACCTAAATCGGCATTTACATTCCCAAACCCCCTTTCTGCAAAAAAGCGATCTTAAATAACTTTACCTTATGAACTTGAGCAATTCAAATTTGGAATCTCTCTCCCCACATCCTTGAGGTTAAACTTCATGGATACCATTTCGAATGGGCCTACTTTCTTTTGCATTTAATACGCCATCACAATAGGGTTAACCATCTGTCCCGTATTGTAACGGATTCCCTGTATCCTGCGGCTAAAAGATTGTCCCTTACGGACATAGATCGACAAGTCAGGTATCCCGTATTTCAGCCTTATTCGAAAATAAACTGGCTATTAATCACCACAGCGTCAGTAATTTACCACTTTTGCAAATACAGGTATGTTTTATCTGATGTTATAACCAATGAACGTAGATAGTTACAACTGACGCCAACATATGACATTTGTGTAAAGAGTGTTCGTGGCAGTAGCGCTTGCCAAAATGTGTTGAGTATATTTTCTGCAGTGTGTTTTAGTATTTATTTTAAAAGTTTATTAAATAAGCAAAAAAAATTATACAGAATTATGACTATAGTTGCCACTAATATTTTGTTGTTGTAGATGATCAGTAAACTGTTTTACTAATGTATAATATTGACTTTCGTAGATTACATATTAGTATTTCTAACTGTTTCTTTTTATTGCAATTTTCCCTGGTGATTTCAATTAGGGCAGATGTGAGTTGAGAGAAAATGTTTGTTACCCTACATCAGAACGTTAATCGTGAGGACAGGAAACAAATCGATAGGTTCTGCCGACCCAGCCTGCTTGGTGCGATCGACTCATGTGCGAGCCAGAAAATGCGGTTAGAGTTTATTCAGTAGGCTCGCATGTTTATTGGACGCCACACACGTCGCAACATTTGTATCAGTCGAGAATGAAGAATTAAGTCCGTCAACACCTTTCGTAGACGTGCAGATACCTTCAGTATCGCTTCGCTATAACAGCGCGCATAGTATCAAGCGATGTCTCTTTGGCCATACCTCGCTTCGTCACATACAAGACAAGAAAATTAAACTTAATCTGTTCGTCGGCTGTTGTAATAACGTTTCTTTAAATGCTCTCACCTCTCAGAAAATGTATTCACTCGTATATGAGTCCAGATAAATTAATTATTTTAACTATGACACTTCTTGATTGAAAATGAAAGCAGAAACTCGACAGTCGTGTAATGTGACATATAAGGATTCAGTTACGGAAAACATTCGGAAAAAATTAACTTGGCTAAAGCTCAGTAGATAAAATGGCTCCACAAGATGTTTTCAAGTAGAAACGATTTGATGAAATCGAAAACATATTGTATTTAACTTAACAGACCTTTACGCAGAAAGAAACCAACACAGAAAAGAATCTTCGAACACACTAAAAAAACTGTCTTAATCTAAACATTTCACTAAACGAATACCGACCAACAAAAACATACAGTGAAAGTCAACATATTACACGACCATCGAGTAAAATTATTTAGGGAATTTGAAATAGAATGCATAGCGTATGGATAGGAAATTTATCTGACGAGTCCTGCCCTATTACGAACTAATACTGGCGCATAAAAACCTCATGTTTCTGTAATAAAGGAAGTGACAGGTCGTAATGTATTTATACATTTTTTTATCTATTGATCACATTTGGTTTGTTATTAAAATATAAGTATTTTCCCAAAAAAAAACTATATTCGAAAAAAAATGTAGGCAACATATCGCAGACAAACTAAGATTTTAGGTAGCAATGTCAAAAAAAAATGCATGTTAAACAATTTTTATATATTTTAAAGAAATTATGAAGGCAAAACATATCAATTAGAGAAAAAAAATCTTGCAAAATAATTTTTTAATATTTCTAACATTAACATAACACGTCCTATGAATAAGTGCCCAGTTAGTTCTGAAGTTATCGTTTTGTGTTTTACAATTAAGTGGGAGATAAATGTCTGAAATGATTAGCTATAGGCAAGAAATTATTGCAACATAAATGCTGTAACAATAATATCTTATTTCCAACTCTTTACACACACTGCCATAAAAATAGCAATACCCAGAATGAATCATTCACAAGAGACGAAAGTTGGTATCCTGCACCAACAAGGATAAAATCGTTACTGATTAAAGTTTGGCCGAAATCGGCAGTGTTAGAACGTTCACCAGGAGGCACTACCGCCGTTAAAACCCTGGTCGTAGGACGAAGCTGTGTGCATTAAATAAGCAGTGTGAGTGTTGAGTGGACGTCAGTAAGTTGCTAGCGTCCCTCAGCGATGCATACAAGCCGTACACACTGAACTGCTGAGTTTGAGAGAGGGGGAATTGTGTTGAACTCCAAGACGCTGGGTGGTCATTCCGTAGAATTACTCGCCATATGGACCATTGTGACGGGTTAATACGGAAGTGTTGGGAGCCGTGGACACATTATGCAGCACAGTTATGCCGGGAATGCTCTAGGTGAACCAGAATGACCACGAGGGGAGAAGGACGTTTCACTGCCCGGCAGGCGGGAAACATTCAGAGACATGGCAGAGGCATAACTGGTGACCTTTGTTAGACTCACACTATTGTGAGGTAACTTGCAGAAGAACACTTGCAGTGTCGACGTACATCAAGCTAGCAGTTACGTCGTGATCGAGTAACTTGGACGGCTTAGGAATAGCGATGCATTGTTTCCAGCGTGGGGAACACTCGATGCCGCACAAATATGTATTCCCTTACTGAGCGACACGCCGCTATAACTGATGGTGTCTAGGTGCGAGGAGCAATATATTATGATTCTCGGTCTTCCCTGGTCTTGATGAGGGGAACACTGATGGCACAGAAGTACGTTTAGGAGATTCTGCGGACTCACTTATTTCCCTTCAAGGCGCTGCTCCAGTGGATACATTTCCAACAGCATAAGGTCCACTCACAGCATGAATTATCCAGGACTGTACTCGTACTGTAGACCTTACCCATCCTTGTCCATCCCAGTCTCCAGATTTATGGCTTCTGCCACTTGTTCTCGAACGAGCTGGGATGACAGTTTCAGCCACCAATGTGTCTGTAGCATAAACAGGACATCATTATACATATACATGACTCCGTACTGGATCGTTTTATTGCATGTATCCACGCGAGGGGTGGTGCGACAATATACTATAGGTAATTTTTAAGTGTATAATTTCGCCCCAATAAACAGCCATTCCCACTGCCTGAGCTAAAGTTAATTCCATTTCGAAATTTTTTTTTTTGGGTGCGGCAATTTTTATAGCAAACAGTGTACATAAACTTGGCTAGCTGCATAAAAACGTTTATAGAACGTCTGCTTTTCTGTAATGCTAACCTCAAACCGCAGACTACAGTACGCCATATTATTGAACGAAATTTGGTGTGGCCACACGGTTGTGCTTTGTTCGTTAGAAATTTTATTTGGGATGGTTGGACGTGGGACTCGAACCCACAGTCTCTACATGTGTTGTTTTCCTCACACCTCAGTGAATATACCCGCAAAAAAAAAAGCTTGGAGCATACGATTATATCTCCAGCACTCAAAACGCTGGACATCTCTCAGCAAAAAAAGTGCAGCATTATTGTTTTCTCTGACAATCAATATATTTTCAACAGATCCCTTCAGGGACTGTACGACTTGAAACCCCGATATAATTTAATGAAATGTTACACAGGCACACCTGTAAGTGCGACATTGACGTGATTATCTAATGCTTCATCACCTCTATAGGTAAGGTAATGAAAAGGCTTGCAGTCTTATTTTCATGTAGTGTGCAACCATGACACTGTAGTTTTATTGCGCGGTATTGGGAGATAAAGGTGAGCTTCAGTTTAAACCTTTAATAGCGAGCACGCAACATACTTATCATGCTGCAAAGTGATTAAACGAAGGAAGTGTTGGCCCTACTCCATTCAGAATCACGTACGATACATTTTCTGTACTATATAAAGACAGATTCTACACAATAAAAAAATAAGTAAATGAAACTGAAGTTATTTGTAATAGATTCGCGAATTAAAAAAAAAAGATATTGAAAACCTTGATGTTTAGTGAACACGTTCACAACCGTTACAACTACACGGCCGTAGTAGNCAAAGGAAGTGTTGGCCCTACTCCATTCAGAATCACGTACGATACATTTTCTGTACTATATAAAGACAGATTCTACACAATAAAAAAATAAGTAAATGAAACTGAAGTTATTTGTAATAGATTCGCGAATAAAAAAAAAAGATATTGAAAACCTTGATGTTTAGTGAACACGTTCACAACCGTTACAACTACACGGCCGTAGTAGAACAACAGTCTTAAAACTGAAATGTATTAAACTTCTGAAAACTTGTTATAACGGTGGGCTGAGTTTCCACGGATGATTACAGAACTGCACTTATCTAGAGGCTCATTTGTCAGCTGTGACGGCAGCAATAAACAAATAAAATTTTTTTAACACGGTTTGAAATAAATGTATTATATTATTCTTAAGTTTCCAAGAGTATTTTCATGACTGCAAAGGTTCAACTGTGCGAATTTTATTACCCCTGATACATTAGAAAGANTATTTTCATGACTGCAAAGGTTCAACTGTGCGAATTTTATTACCCCTGATACATTAGAAAGATTTATATATTTTAAATGCCCTGATTGCATAGTTACTAAATTATTGGAAACTATTTTCNGCAGCAATAAACAAATAAAATTTTTTTAACACGGTTTGAAATAAATGTATTATATTATTCTTAAGTTTCCAAGAGTTTTTTCATGACTGCAAAGGTTCAACTGTGCGAATTTTATTACTCCTGATACATTAGAAAGATTTATATATTTTAAATGCCCTGATTGCATAGTTACTAAATTATTGGAAACTATTTTCNTCCTGATACATTAGAAAGATTTATATATTTTAAATGCCCTGATTGCATAGTTACTAAATTATTGGAAACTATTTTCAACAGTTCTTTTTGTAAAAACACAAATTTTCTGCTCTCTATTATTTACACGGTAGTTTGGTGAGAGGATTGACTTGATAGTTTTGTTCATTTTCTTCCCATTCGCTGATAGGACAATCGTCAGTTTGTCCCGCCCCAGCTGAGACCGTGCTAGTGGAAAATATCTTGTGTTCGAACAGCCGAAGGGCCATGGTGGCAGAGCAGTTAGCCTGCTCGCCTCCCACCAAGGCAAACCGGGTTCAAACCCCGGCCTTATGACTCCTGTATTTTCGCAAGAGGGGATCGTGCCGGACGATGCCACTGGTCGGCGGGGTTTCTCTCGGATTTCCCTTTTCCCACGCCCTTTCATTCCGGCGCTGCTCCATATTCGTCTTAGTCACCCTCATCGGCTCTAAAGACCTTGCTGTTAAGAGTCGCCCAAATCTCTTCACTCACTCAAACAGTCGAATTACGTTTCGTCAAGTTAAAGTATAAGTGGGGAGGGGAAACTGATTTCACAATTGCTAAGTAATGAACGCACGATTGTTTCTAAGTAATACAAGAATATTGTTTCATGGACATGATTCATGAGTAGGAGCCAGGAGCCGTCCGCCATCTTGGATGACTTAACGTCTGGGTGTCATTCTGTTCGGCGGCCATTTTTGACTTTGAAATTCCGGTCATCTTGTTTCGGGTCGCCATATTGTTTCCGCCTGTTATCTTGTTTTCTGTTTGCCATATTTTTTCCGCTCGCCATTTTGTTTGCCAATTACTCACCATCGTCCACCATCTTGGATGTCATCTGCTGTAGTTCACTCACCGCTTGCTAGAGTGCACTAATGGCATCTGTAATGTTTTCTATTGCTGCTAGAGTGCACAACCATATTACTCACCTTCGTTCGACTCCGACATCTTGTTACGACACGTCCTTCGTTCAACTGCCGCCAATCAATGTATATGTGGCTTATGAACGCTAATATTTTGAAGTTGTTTTTGTTTAATTTATTTAAAAGTAAGCAAATCACTGTACTGTAATTTTTTTNATGAACGCTAATATTTTGAAGTTGTTTTTGTTTAATTTATTTAAAAGTAAGCAAATCACTGTACTGTAATTTTTTTTGGGTTTTGTCTGAATATTAAATTACATTATATGCATATACCTAAATTGAAAGATAATTATATTCGTTTNATTTTTTTGGGTTTTGTCTGAATATTAAATTACATTATATGCATATACCTAAATTGAAAGATAATTATATTCGTTTTAAATAATTATGTAGCAAGCCACTTTTTCACAAGTCACGTTGTAAGCAAGCAAATATTTATAGGCGTAGACGAGTATAATTTGCGATCTTATCGGACCAGGCTCGTGAAATTCAGTTTGCAAGTATCATTTCTAGCTCTGGAAATGTATGTATGTATGGGTGTATGTAGGTGTATGTACTTATTTATCAGCCCTTAACCATAGTGAATAATATTTCCATTATAGTGCTTTTTTATCGAGATATGTTTATAACAGTGTGCCAGTTGTGTTGGCACTTATTTCATGTCATATGTAAGTCTGTCAATTCTATTGTTATTTTTTTAGTTATTTGCCAAATATTTTTTCTCCCATTGGAAAGTGCTCTAGTTTTGGTTAGTATTTTTTTTTTTTTTTAACTTTGAAGTTACAAAACAAACTTTATTATTAAACAGTCTTGCAATTTTTAAATATTTCTCTGTTTATTTTATGTTTGTTGTTTTAAAAAATATATTTTTCTTTACGTATATTATTTATTGACGTACATAATATAGTGTAATATCTCTTAATTTACAATCATACAAATTGAAAAAAAAAATTGTGAATTGCTGTTTTTCTTGACTTTAGATTTACGTATTGATTACTCGCGTGAAAACATGAAGTACGGAGCCCATACCGAATGTAGACCACTTACTTTTGTTTACTTTCAGAATCCTTCATCATCTTGTGATGAAATAGTTTTTTAACCCCCGTTTTGGGTAAGTTTGTTCACTGATATATTATTTTGCGAGGTGGTCATATTATCTTGAAATTATGGTCATTTCAAGATTTATTTTTGCATTTATGTTTAGCGGTTCCTGGCATAGTCGTTTAATCTTGTGGCAAGCCATTTCAACATTGATGTGATGTGAGCCGCACACCCAATCGTGGTATTGTCGTTTGACCATGATTCCACTTCTTTCGTCAGGCACCGCAGTAACTTCTGAATATCTGAGTCTGGAATCAAGTAACCTCTAAAATTATTTTTGCCTGCTGCATGCGGTCGGGAGTGCTCCGAACTCTCTATGTGCCACGGTGTCAGTTGATTTTTGTGCTAAACTACGGAATAATTTTTCTTTTCAACCTATTTAAAAGTAAATATAAATTTTAAAATGAAGCGATCGTGGACACCAAGGATACAGTCAGGGCCATATCATAATATATAAAAAAGTGAGATTATAGTTTGTAAAAAACCAATGGTATAGTACTCAAAAGTTACTCAAACAAAATTTGTACATACATATTATTTCTGTTGCTTTAGCGAAAAATGTTTAAATATAACAGATGTTGAAAAGAAAGAAGGATTTTTATTTATCTTTTTATGCACTTCCTCAAAAATCGCCAATGGATAGTATATACATTTATAACTATAATGTTGAGATTGGTAACAATTTGAGCTACACCCTGAGTCTAACTATTACATATTTATTTATTACTTTTATGTAATAGGTATAACAAGATCACGCAAATCATTTTTGCTTTTAGTAGTAAACCCTAGTCTAGACACCTTCCATTTATGTGTCATCCATGTGTGATATCGAGAGTACCCATGGGTGCTGAAGTTTGCGTCACGAAGGTGCTACATAACAACAGGGTGGATTCAGTATAGGGGTAAAATAATAAAATATAACTATTTTTAAATTTCTAAAATATGTTACTACAAAACCACTTGAAAATAGTCATGTTCATTAATGCACAGTTGATACTCTTACACATCAGTTACAGAGTCCACACATGAGCACACAGGGGACCTACTGCACTCAATAAGGACTCTTCTCAAGACTAACTCCACCCAAAATTGACTCTACCCAAGACCAACTCCACCCAAGATTGACACTACCCAAGATTGCATCCATACAAGGTTGATTCTACCGAAGACCAACTCCACCCAAGACTAATCCACCCAAGACGAACTCTACCCAAGACTGACTCTACCCAAGACTTATCCCTCACAAGATCACTGACCCCTCACAGGATGACTGGTCACTCATGCACTGTAACTGACCCCTCATGCGCTGCAAATGAACCCTACATAACCCCTCATGCACTGAAACTGACCCAAGACTACCTCTTCCATAGTTTGACTCTACCCAAGACTAATTCTACCCAAGACTAACTCTACCCAAGATTAACTCTACCCAATATTGACTCCACCCATGAATGACACCACTCAAGACAGACTCCTGCCGATACCAACTCCTGCAAAACTGTCTAGAACAACGTGCGAGACCAACCAGCAACACCAACCAGCCATACGTACAAACTATACCAACTAAACATTCGAATCATCCATAACAAACCCTGATTCCAACCAACAAGACCAACATCCCAACAAGACCGATTGGAGATACCAATGGGCAAGACCAACCATACGAGCCAAAAGTACCAGCTTAAAATACGAATCAACCATGACAGTAAACTACACCTCCAAACCATTTGATCCGCAAATGACACATTATGCTCCTGCAAATGACCGATCATGCTTCAAAAATAACCCCTACATGACCTCTCCTGCTCCTCAAATCACCACTCCTGCTCAGCAAATTATTTACTTTGTTCCGCAAATGACCCCTAAATGACTTCTCTTGCTCCACAAATGACTCCCTAAATGACCCAGCCTGCACTGCTAATGACCCCTAAATGACCCCTCCTGCTCCTAAAATGACCCGTTCTGCTCCACAAATGACCACGAAATGACCCCTCCTGCTCCCCAAATGTATCCTCCTGCTCTGCAAATGCCCCCTAAACCACCCCTAATTATGGAGCGTAAGGAGCCGATTGCGGAGCGTGTGGACTGGATTGTGTAGCTGATTGCGGATCATGCAGTGGTTGTGGTTGCACATAACCAGTGCCACATGTTTTAGAATATCTCTTCCCAATATCACTCCAAGTAAATTACCAGAGAGGGGGGCCCCTTGTCTTCAGTTTTGTCGTAGACGAAGCCAAGGACTTATGAGTTTTTCTGCGTTAGTAAAATTTTCTAGAAAATATGATTATTTTTGGTTTTAAATAATAAATGTCATTCGAAATGGGGACCAAAGGTTAAGATCAATGTCACATAACATCATTCCAGGTCAAGGTCAAGTTTGTTTGATGTCACAGATCCTGCTATTGTGAGCAGGGCAAATGGCTTTTCTCAGAGTGTTCCCAATGTTTTATATACAAATTATAGCATTTTTCTCTTCGTCCCCAGCATAGATGTCGTTCGAGATGGTGTCTAAAGATCAAGTTCTAGGTCTCATAACATCACCTTTCCTGCTATTGCGAGCGGGGAAAATGGGCCTCCTAAGAGTGTTCGCACATTTTTCCTTCATCTCGCAAAGGGAAGTGAATGAAAAGTTCAAGTTTGGCATTTCAGAGAAAACTCTGCCATAGGTAGTTTACTCGGAGTGATATTTTAAATATTCATTTTTAAACATATGGCACTGGTTCTGTGCAACCACAACCACTGTACGCTCCGCAATCAGCTCCACAATCATCGGCGCCGTATACTTTGAAATCGGCTCTCAGCAATTAGGGAAGATTTAGGGGTTATTTCGGGGTCATTTTCAGAGCAGAAGGTGTCCTTTGTGGATCAGGACGGGTCATTTAGGGATCATTTTCAGAGCAGAATGGGTTATTTAGGGGTTATTAAGGTGTCATTTAGGGGACATTTGTGGAGCAGAAGGGACCATTTATGGATCAAAAAGTGTAATTTACAGTGTAATTTTTGGAGCAGTAGGGGTCATTTAGGGGCCACTTGTGGGGAATAAGGGGCCATGTGCGGAGCAGGAGAGGTCATTTACGAAGCAGGAGTAGTCATTCAGGGGTTATTTGCAGAGCTGCCATTAGAAAGTGCGAAATTCACATTATTTAATATTTCTAAACCGATTTTGCATTAAAGATAAATCTTTGGTACATTTTCGATACGTTACTATGTATTTTTAAGATTTCGGCATTTTTCAAACATTAGATACGATCAATTGAAATAAAATAATTTTAATTATTTATAAAAGTTGAATTTCTTTGCATATTTATTTGTTTTTAAAATATTACACTTGAAATTAAAAGCATTATTAGTAAAATAGAAATTACTTTATGTTTGGAGTCGTTAAAATAAGGATTGGTAATGAACGGCATGGGAGTTCTCTGGAGGCCAATTAGTATTCTAAGACATCATTCGTTACAGAACTCCGAGCCTTCGGCATTTTTCGGGTTTTTGTTAGTGAAAGCAAGATAGCAATACTATGCACATGAACTTTAACTGCATTACGAGAGTTTTTTTTTATAAATTAAGAATACTTAAAGTTGAAAATATTAATAAACCAAATCAGTAAAGCCCTTAAAATGTTTTGTTTGCTTTTGGCGTGTTTTAAATATTAGTATTTAATAAACAATGTATTTTAGGAAAAATGAATATTTAATTCGACAAGTGTGAATTTGCTGATGACGTTCTATTTTCTAACTCGGCTAGACGTTTGATGTATTACACATAAATATGTTTTACTTTCGTATGCACTGTGTTGAAAGAGACTCACATGTACGCCGTTAAGAGAGAGCAGACAGAACTTTGGTTGTTACATGCACGAAGATTTTTCTCAATGACTATTTTACTGTTTGGTTGTAAGTTATTTACGTACATCATGTTTCCTTTGTTATTTATAATATCAAGATGATAAAATAAGCGATAGAGAACACACTAGATGCTGTTGTCTTTCTAGTCGATTGTATTAATATCAATATGATATTAATTTTCACTCAATTATTTTCAAGATAAATTAGTTTTGTTGTAAACTACCAAGAATAATTTACTGTTTAGCCTGTCAGGGGAATTTACGAACTACATTGTTCAAAGGAAATGTTTTGAATAAATCAGTGTTTGATATTCTCGTATTTCATTATAAACAACAGCAATAAAATAATATATACCTTCATGGTAGCTAGACTACACTGCTGCTTATATAATTCACAAATGAAAACACAAAAGCTTTTAAAATATTTTTCTGAAATATATTTTTATGTTTTTGCAGTGAATGAATGCACATTACTTCATGATTATCTTCTTTCATAGTCCCAAAAAACAATCTGTTACACACACTCGCCAAGTTTTTTTATAATAAAACTCGGTAGCAAAAACCCGAAGGGTTTCGTAATCGTTTCGAGTTTCTTACCGAACATAGTGACGTTAAACGAACTCTAGAATGCGCTTAGAAACGCTCCTTTCATTAGTGAACCAAAATTCGAGTAATCACGAATATTTATGTCAACAGGAAACAAAACGAATAGCTTAGAACGTGGACGGAAAAAATGGCGACTGTAAACAAGATGGTGCAAAGTTAATTTCACAAAATGGCGACCGTAATCAAGATGACGCGAAGTTAAAATTCACAAAATAGCCGTTAACCAGAATGACAGAGCAGGAGGTGACGTCATCCAAGATGGCGGATGGATCCTGAATCCTACTCATGATTTTATGTCCATGAAACAACATTGCTATACTACTGTTCTCTCGTAAGTTTAGCCTTCTCCTTCGAAGTGATTGGGTCGCTAATTGTTAGCGAAACTCACATGAGTTCTTTGCTGACATTAACAGTAAGAAATTTTAAAATCTGTAATTCTGGTGACATTCATAATATGGTGCAATGGAATGTAGTGGTTCCAAATTCATTAATGACAGGCTTTTATTTTTTGCATTTGAAGTTGATCACAAGTCGAAACGAGCTGCCCTGGGGTATTCTGTGTCATTATTAAAGAAGCAACAATTAAGATACATAATATATTTCTGTAAAGTATTCCTTTACATTCTTTTAGAAAAACAAACCAAGTTTTTTATTGTTTTTTTATTATAATGAGAGGGCATGAGAAAACCTGCGCCAGATACCACGTATATAATCTATTTACGTAAAAAGATTCATGTCTGCCACTATAACACTGCACTGTAAACCTCACAGATCAGCGATGGTACACATAATATTTTATGAATAAATATTTTGTAAAAGCCAGTCAGTAAAATATAGACCTATTTTCGAAAACGTTTTAATACTAACCGTATATTTTTTAAAGGCATATTGTACTCACCCGTAACTGGAGTACCTGTTTTTTCGGGTATATTTGATGATTAGCTTTTTAGTATACAATATTCATTGTAATAATTCTCTGATTTTTTATATAAGTATTATTGACATAATAATAAATATTACTGTCTCATTATTCCCTCTCCTCACAGTGGCAGTTGATATATTCGAGATAAGCAACTATTAAGAAATCCCGGCACAAACGCTGACTGAGTGATAGAAAGAGGGAGAAAACAGAGGAGTGACACACATAGAAGGAGTGACAGACAGACGATAGCTACTCTTGTATTGTGTCCTTGAACATGTAATACGTTGTTAGTGGGAGGGTTGGGGGATATATACGTGGGCCGCCGAGCACAAGTAGAATTATTTTGCTTGTGAAGAATTCTGTAAATATGAACAAACGTCTTCTACTTCAGGGCTTAGAAACTAATTTTTCTAACAGAACACAGACTAATATTGTCATTTCTAAAGGAGTGTAACTCACAGTGGGTACTATAAATAAAACAAAGCTACTGCTCACTATTACGAAAAACTGCTTACATTTCCACGAGTATTCTTCATTTTGTGTCTCAGCTATCAAGATAGACGCAGTGGCCGAGTTCATGTCGGTGGTTCCGGAATGGAGAAGAAACTACGCAAGACACGGAAACTCTGCAGAACTCTACAGTTTTAAAAAGCAAGATTGATGACATCACGAAATTTAAGGAGTTGCTCGTAATAATGACGAGCAGCTTAGTTTTGTTTATATCAAATATTGAAGACGTTTGTCCAGCCGTTACTCGTGAGGAGCTTGATGAACGCTGTTTTTATTTATAAGGAGAACAGATGCTTCAAATACATCTGTTTTGTGTTGTTGTTTACTTTAATTTGTACCAGCCAATGTCTGGTTAGCAACGCTGCAAAGAATGCGTCAAGATTATTGTGCTGTGATAATTATTTTATTAAATACAATGTAATCATAATTAAATTTTTCTTATCAATTCTCTTTGGCAAAAATTTTGTGCAGAAGCGCCTATAAAATATTTTTGGCGAATATTATAATTAAAATCATGAGGACGGAATCGTTTCAAGTCAATGCCTTAACTCCATCAATTCAGGTGTGTACGGATTGTTCTGATTTGCATATTCGTTGAGTAACAATTGTGGTCTGAAGGTCGCATGTGTTAAGCAATAGCATGGTACTGACAAGCACCAACTCTAAGAAGTATTTCTATAGNTTGTGGTCTGAAGGTCGCATGTGTTAAGCAATAGCATGGTACTGACAAGCACCAACTCTAAGAAGTATTTCTATAGTCTCTTGTGAAGTAAACAAACACTTCATCTAATTAAATTTTGTGTTTTATTTTCCAGGTTTCAGCGGCAGTCAGATCGTTTATTCATCAAACTGGGACTATGGAATCAGAGGTAAGTTCTATTAAAACTCAATGTGTAAAAGTGCGTACTCACTTATTAATGTAAAAATCGGGTTATGATATTAAATTTGATTCGTTGTACAGTTTTGCACAGAAAAGGTAAAATATAAATGACCTCCTGACTGCATAANTTATGATATTAAATTTGATTCGTTGTACAGTTTTGCACAGAAAAGGTAAAATATAAATGACCTCCTGACTGCATAATGTCCGAACGCTCTAATTGCCTCATGAGCATGAGTGATTTCTCATCTGTCACGCCTACCGACGACACTCATAATCATGGCACGGTGTAAACAAATTGTGGTGAACTTCCTAAACTACAATGCAAGTTTTTAACCCGTGAATATCAGGCTGCAAGTATAAGAAAATTTAGTATCTCCACTATACAAAGGAGCTAGATTCCCTACAAACTGAAATATTTCATGAGNCTGCAAGTATAAGAAAATTTAGTATCTCCACTATACAAAGGAGCTAGATTCCCTACAAACTGAAATATTTCATGAGCAAATACAGAACCACTACCATTAATGTATGGGGAAGAATCTACCAATCATGAGTTTTCACTATACATATACTCTGACATGGTAAATTTGCGAATAATGTTTTAGAGTGTAGTAATAATGATCATTTCATAGTAGTTAAATTTGGTTTAGTTATACTGAATAGTATAATTATTTAACACTCTAGCATGTGCGATTTTTCAATATCAAGGGAGACGTAACTACATACTATACGTCTTAGCAGTTGGATGGTACGAAGCGGTAGACAGATTCAGCAAACAATAGTCCTGACAGGACGTAAATATTTTGGTGGGTTCTAGAGAATAATTAGGTGTTTTTGGAGTATGTGGTGGACAAACGCTAATCTGTAGGATCCAGGCGCAGGATTGCTCAACTAGAGTGCGCAGTTAGTATTCACAGATGTGCTCGCAACACACAGTCATCACAGTGAGGATGAATGTAATGTGTTCACAGTGATTATAAACTACTCATAAATAAGGTGGGACTAGTTGTTTTACCAATACGTTGGGAAGTGCGGCTTCAAGTGAATAAGTTCTAGTGAGCGTTCAGTGTTCTGAGCACCACCGCGGCCTCATAAGACACCTAGTGATGGATATACGGGTCTGAGCGTATCCGTTCTCTGATTGGCACGGCGTTGCTCGGGGAACAAGCCTTGCATCTGACTGGCTACAGCGTTAGCGACATGTCTCTTATTGGCTCGAGCTACGGCAGGCAAGTAGGTTGCCAGGCGCTCATTGGTTTACGGCGTACTGACATATTGCTGGCCGGTGACGCCATTTTGCTGGCGTGTGCGGCCGGAGTTCACATCCCGTAAGTACTACGTGTTCCGGATGTAACAATGTGTCCGCTCTGAGCAAGCGTGTAACAAAGAGACCATTAAAATATAGTGGCTCTGATGCAACACAAAGTAAAGTAGAAATGAATCATCAAGTTTGAGAAATTTAACCCAAATATATATTGATTAGTTGCAGGAAAATTGGTGGTAATAGCTACATGGAATGAGGAGTGTAAAATAAAAAAATGAGATAGTAAACTTCCAACGGGTAGAAGTTGAGGTGGCAGATAAAACACGAGAAATCAACACGGTACGAGATCTGTTATGATGTACGCTCATTATTCACTGAGGAACCATAACAAGTGGATTGATTTGGGAGTATAAAACAAACATTATTTTAGCTACTAGTACAAGAGTAGCCAGTACCTAATTATATCGCATTTAAAAGGTATGTGTTACTTAACGGCATATGTATGATTAGTGGCAGGAAAAACCCTCTCAGTGTGGAGATCATTCTAAATCGATAACTGGGAGGAGGAGACAAATTTTACACCACATAACACTAAAGAGCGTTTAAAGTTATACATC
The DNA here is from genome assembly GCA_002778355.1 of Clitarchus hookeri. Lineage (NCBI taxonomy): Eukaryota > Metazoa > Arthropoda > Insecta > Phasmatodea > Phasmatidae > Clitarchus > Clitarchus hookeri. The sequence goes on along the minus strand of NQII01000243.1, from coordinate 488,382 downwards.
GGTATATCGTGGAGTAAGCAAAGAATGCCAAATATTAAGAGACACAGTAAATATGAAAAAAAAAAAATTGTTTGAAAACATAACAGTTGTATTTTGATTCTGTTCTATGCAGCAAGCAAGAAATTTGCAATGTGTTTGCGAGGCGATATACACTTACAAACAAAGAAAATAAATCAACCTATTTCGCGAAACTGAGATAATCATATGAGAGAAAGAAACAGAGATGGGAGAGATTTTCTATTTAGAAAACAGCCTACTGAAGGACAAACAAAAAAAGACGCATCAATGTTGATGGGTTATATATATATGTGGTATTAAGCAAACAGCCAAATACAGTTTCGGATATCTCCTTCTTTACAACACCCACCCACACACGCACACACACGCTTACTCTAAACAACAACTGGAAGCTGCTTATTATGCGGTGTGAAATTCCTCAGAAAGTACATATTTTGCCTAAGTGCCAGGCGCTGTGTCGCTGCCGCCGAAAGGTTTGTGCGCGTTTTACACGGAAATGATAGGCCCTGGCCAGTTGTAACAACAGGACCTTTCTTGTTAATAAGGTCATACTGATTAATAAACCACCATCAAACGTCCATAATTCCTCACAATATAAATGTTTTCTGCAATAAGAGGGTAGAAAATGCTATTATTTTTATTGCGGTGGAAGGTATTAATGAGCGGTTCCTCTTTGGTTGAAGATACCGATAACTTCAAACAATGTTCGGTGAACTGTAATTTTATTTTACTTCATTTCTGATACTTCGCGAAAAATATAATTTAAAAACTCAATTTCCAAGAGGTCATATTTCTCTTATTGTTACGCTTCGATAACAAAAATTGACAATATATTCCTTGATTTTGCATATGGAATCACCACAGGAAGTTTTTAGTTTGAACCCCTCCCCAACATGTGTATGTATATTAAATAGTCGTAATTTTGAAAATAATTACCCGCGTAGTATCGAAAACTATAAAAGTGTGATGTCTTACTATTAGGGATGTAAAACTGCAAAAATGAATAAAAATATACTCCGACGTAGACCTACGATGTTATAGATATGAGAGAAGGCAAAGTTAATTAGTTTGTGACATATATTGACATTTATGTGACGGCGGAGGATGTATGCGTGTTACCTTCCGCAGCTGTGAACATATACTGGTGGTGTTTACAAGAATACAAAATAACATTATATATAAAGGCTGGCGTGGAAGTAAAAGAGGTTCGTAATATTTTACACCTGTCCATAAGTCCGTAACCTTTATGAATTTTTGTAATATATGAGTGCTGTCCGTTTCACAGTTTTTATACAAAGGAGTGCACAGCCACATTCGTTAACAAAAGTATGGCGACGTAGACTTGAATAATGGCCACACTTGGTTATCACTTCTGGAAGTGTAACAATGAAACTGAGTATGAGAGGACGCTGGCCGTTAACACAGTAATTTTGCAGTACTCGTTACATTTGTTGATAGTAGTGAGAGGTTGATGGAATTATTCTCATCCACATTTAAGGCATTTATTTTCATTGCTCTATACTAATTTTGGAAAACTATAACATAGAAGAAAAGTGTAAAACGTAAAATAAAAAGTGGGTTTGCAGTACCATCATGTTAGCAGAGAAAATAGAAAATTAAGCCCACTTTCTTACATAAATATACTTAAATTTTGATTAAAACTGGAGCTTTTTTGATTGAATGTTTATAACGTTCAAATAAGCAAATTCTATAAAAATGTTGTGCACGGTCACCAAATATACGCGTAGTTCTTCCTCATGTAATATAAATAGTTCTTTTCTTGCAATGTTTTTATCGTGTGTACTACTTTGTGATGAGCTGTGCAGTGCTACACCGGAACCCAGTCAACTTCTACTACACAGGAGGGACGGGAGTACTGTAGGTCGAGGCATGTACAGTCGCAGCAAGAAGCAGCGGTAACCGATGTAACAGCCGACGTACGCCGTGTTTCAGGACCTAGCACCTGGCCCTACACCTACCCCACGTGCAACGGTAGCAGGCAGTCCCCGGTGGACGTACGCGAGGTGGGGGTGTCTGGCACCCGGCTGCCACAGCTTGTCTTCAACGGACACTGGGACACCTCTGTCCTGGCCATGCTCTCCAACAACGGGCACTCAGGTATGTAGTCACTGGCGAACCTCGTAGACTTAACATGAGGTAGACCANGTTGCCGCCGCTCGTCTTCAATGGACACTGGGACTCCTCTGTCCTGGCCACGCTCTCCAACAACGGCCACTCAGGTTAGTACAGTTACTAGCGAACCTTCTCTACACTTAACACGAGGTCGACCAATTATCGCATTCTGCACATGTTCTCAACATAACAAATACGACTGCCAGACTCACGCAACTGGAAGTGTAACAAACGTGTTGGTTTACATTCGAATTTTCAACAGACGGAATTAAATATTTTTTAAAAATTAAATATATGCTGAATGCATCAAAATTATTTTATATAACGTGACAAAATATATGTTACTGCGCAGCTCACGTGTGTACTCTACTCAATTATATATCTAGAATTTTCTCCCGGTGGATAACAAGATTAAAATGAGAGTGGAGGTTTTAATTATGACCTATTCATACCAGCGCCATCTGTCCCCCCCCCCTTTTTTTTTTTCAACCACAGCTCAACGATCCATCTTCAACAACAGACAGCAGATATCCAGCCATATAGTTGTCATTTAAACACTGTTAATATATTTGAGTGAGTGGAAAGATTTCGGTGGCTCTCAACATCGAGGCCTTGAGAGAAAATTCAATATATATTTGAGAGGTGTCGGTGTACGAATGGCATTTAAAAAATTTCCTCGTCCAAACCGCTGTTTATTTATTCTATTTTCACCTTTAATGCAAATTTTTAAAAGTGAGAAGTGATTATACATGTATNATTTATTCTATTTTCACCTTTAATGCAAATTTTTAAAAGTGAGAAGTGATTATACATGTATTTTACAATTGAAGCTCACCTAATAATCTATTATTTTTACCATAAAATGACAAGATCACCACTGAAAACTTTATTACGACGAGAGAAATACTGCACAACAGTCCAGTGTCTTGCGCGTATTAAGGACCAGGCATTCGATGCTCGCTTGCCTCTAGCCCTTTGCAGGGAAAACACTTCCAACAAGATGGCGCCTTTAATACGGATCTTAATAAGACAACAAGCAATTTTCAGATATTACATTTGGCGAATTGTGCGGATTGTTAGGAAACTCGGTGCCCGAACTCCAGACATAGTTTCTTTGGACTAATAGAAACACGAAAGCCCTGTATAGTTAAATCCGGAAACGTCTTTTTACATAAAACAATTGAGTTCTAATTTGTCGCTATAAAACGTGCAGAACAAGGCTGTGCGACAATGCATGTAGGGCAAGTTGCATATATCGTAGGCGAGTAACACTAATATATTACATATATACACAGTGTCGTGCGCCTACTTCCCATACAACCCATCCTACACGCATGATCGCACAACCTTGTACTGCAAGAGATGTACGCCACAAATCCGAACATATTTGTTTCATATAAAAATACTTTTCCGTATATAAGTGTATATGGATTTTGTGCTACTATTGGTCCAAAGAAATTACATCTGGAGTTTGTGCGCTGAGTTTCCGAGTATTCTGTATACTTTAATAGTAACGAGCTTTAGGTGTATTGGCCAACATGTATATATAGAAAAAATGTCGTCTCAAAGACACAGAAGGTACAATAATTTTAACAAATGAGTTCTAGATATTTAAAATTAGCCTTTATACTTGACTTCCATCAAAACGTTGTGCTGCCAGTAAAAATGGTGCACAATTGTGGAAAATGGAGGCATGCAAAGTTGGTTCATAAAGCTATAAAATATACAATTATTTTTATAGAATGAAACATTTATCTTTGAATTTCGGGAAAGGACGTGTTACCAGTTTCCCTTCTCGTAACTCCGTCACTGGCTTCACTCATGGACATAAATATTACATACACTATGCCCTATAGTTGGCTTACCATCCGAATAACCACTGCAGCTCGAAGTACTTCGCCTTACGGCGGAGAACGAGGAGCCAACACCACGGCTTGTTCACTGAGCTCCCGAAGTGACTTGACAAGACGACGTCTAACCCAGTTTATAATAATTGCAGTAAACTGGACGTTACTTACAATTTCGCTCCTTCGTCTTATGAAAANGGTTTATGAAAACTCTCTATGAGCATTTAAATACAAGATTTTCGAAACTCTTTAAACCTTTTATTATATTTCTGATTCAACAGGACAAAATAAAGAACGGGCAAGCCATAATTATTAATCATATTTCGTCAGTATAGAAGTAATTTTTCTAAAGACATTTTTTTCTGAGATTTGCGTGTACAGTTTATTCGAGGCGTTTTTTATACGTGATCACTTAATATGTGGCCTGTTGAGGTATTGAAGATTAAAAGACAACTCGGATGAAGTATAATAGTGATTTCAAGAAACCAAGAGCAATTGAAACATTATTTTGTATTTAAAAACATTTTCAGACGGTTATGGATATAATAACGTACTGAACGTTCACGTACTGAACTAGGACACACAATTAAGTCCAGATTTGCTTCACATTTATCGTTTATGAAATAATAGCCCCTTGAAGATAAGAAGTTGCTGGTCTCGCCTAAAATCCGGCAAGTCTAGTTGAATGCCTTCAGTATTATATAACTCGACGAGCGTCGTTGTAAGTTCTCCGTCAATTTTGTGCATCAGTAACAAAATTAAACAGAATTTCTTGACATATTGTCTATTAATTTAACAACCAGCTATCGTCGTTCCATAAAAAGAATAAGAATAGTTACTACACACCATGGGCCTGATGTATAATTGATTCGTATTCAAATCAGGGTGCACCATCGTACTTAAAATACAACTATTTTGGAAAATGTTATACGAAGAGCAGAAAACGGTGCAAATGTTTTGCATTAAAATTTATAGAAGTAGGTTTATACCAGTTATTTTTATATCTGTGGGCAAATAAGGAAAACCCTAAGAAAATCTAGAAAGTAATCGATGTAGGAATTTTATAAGACCTCGGCACTACCAACAAGCCTGAACGGAGCTTAAATACGGATTCTCACGAGTAAGGACAAAGTCAGAATCCAAGACTGGGAAATAATGTATCTTAGATCTGTCACGGGGGTGACAAAGACGGATATAGTACAAAACGAATATATAAGAAAATCGCTCAATATCGACAGTATTAATGACGAAGTCTCGGAATACAGTCGGAATTGGAGATCCCATGTAGAAGGAACGAGCGACGAGTACAAATGTTATACAAATATCAAACCAGAGGTTTCCGTAGTGTGGTTAGACCAAATAAACGAGAGAAGACGCAGTAAAGCAAGCTTGAAGTTCGCAACAGGTAGAAGGTCTTAAGGCATAGAGAAAAATATTTGCTCAAATAGTTACTGTGTACTTAAGTAAAACTTAGACTTGACAGGTTTCGATTTACGGTGGAGTCGCCTCCGGATTTTTGCATGTGTGAACCGTGCCGGACGATGCCGTTGATCAGAGGGTTTCTTCGGGGATCTCCCCTTATATCACAGCCTCGCATTCCGGTACTGCTCTATATCGCCCTCCTTTAACTCTCGTCGGTTTTTTAAACCTTGTTGATAATCGCGTCGCCTATCTGAACCTTTTTTCTGGATTTGAAGCCAAGAAGCGCGGGAGCAATAAGGGCGACACTAGCACACGTAGTATGTCCAACGTCGCCACTACGCGCAGGGTTCTAAGCTAGCGTGCATTGTTCTCGTAGTGCTGTCTGTATGTATGCTAATTCTAGGAATGATCTTATAATTTTATTAGTGGAAAATCTATAGCAGAGATCACAACAGGCTCCCATTGTTATTTTCCTAGTGTACGGGTAATCTATTTTGAGATTAAAAGGTAGTTTTTAACAGGGTCGGGGTCTCTAGAACAACACATTTATTATATTATGCGTTGTATGTGTAACGCACGTTCCTGTCCTCGTTTGGGGTATGTTTCCTGTTCACAGGTAACCGTAAGGGAAAAACGTGTATAGTCTATTTGCACTTTCTGCATGTTTTTTTGATCAAACTTGTGAAAAATCACCCCATGCATTACGTGTTCCGTCGTTCCGCAATTATGTTATGTATCACACTCCTTTTATACTTGTGCTATCATAACAGTACATAAAATGACCTTATCTTTGTTTAAATTTACATTATATTTTAATTTGATCTGTAAATTATAATATTCCTTTATAACAAATACGTTAAAAACGGTGTGAAAATATGTATGTTGGTCATGTCTAGTAAGAAACAGTTCTTATACAAATTATTAATAAACTGAGTGCGCAAGCATACGCAGTGCGTCGTCCCTTGGAATAATTTTCTAGACTCGGTCAATATTTCTATGCATGATGTNAAACGCAGTGCGTCGTCCTTTGGAATAAGTTTCTAGACTCGGTCAATATTTCTATGCATGATGTGAATAAATAGCCAGAAAGTATAACTTGAGCAGGGCTACAGGAAAGTTGTAAGGAAAGCCTGTATGCCACTATACAAGTTTCCTTACAAGCTCAGGCGGAAGCTTCTACGGGACGAGCTACCCGAACCTGCATACTAGTAGTTATGGAAGATTCTTTGGAATAACCTATCCAACGACACTTGTAGCCGCACGAGTAAAGACGAGTGCATTTGATATGGTGTGACTTCCGCTACTGTAGTTTAGTTATAAACTTAACTCTCGACTACAGTTTTATGCGTTTATGCACAGAACCAAACAATTTTGTTGTTACCACTGGACATTTTTATCAAATAACCAAGCATGTTTGCATAATTTTCACACAAAGCTGTTTTGTAATGAGTAAACATTTTTGTTATTTTTTGAAACTGTTTTTTAGTGTTTAATTGTCTTATGCTCTTTATAAAAACAATACAAGTAGTAAGGAAATGCCGAACCCAGCGCGGGGAAAAAGTCACTTAAATCGGAATGTATCCCCCTGGGGATGTAAATGACTTTTTGAAATTGATTTCGTCACTAAATTAAAATTGATTTCGTCACTAAATGAAAAATGATTTCGTCACTAAATGAAAATTGATTTCGTCACTAAATGAAAAATGATTTCGTCACTAAATGAAAATTGATTTCGTCACTAAATGAAAATTGATTTCGTCACTAAATGATTTTGATGGAAATGCCGATCCGAGCTGCGCAAAAAAGTTGCATCACAAATCGTGTTGGGTTTTTTATGTCTGAGCGCAAAAAAAGTTGCGTCTTTATCTAAATACAATATTTGACGCAATGTTTTATTTTTATGAGCGCTTAAAAAAAATAAAATGTATAATAAATGAATATGAATTCAAATGAAAATAAATTGATACCTAAATATACGAAGACGACTATTGCAATGAAAAAGGCTAATGCAACTGGTAATGTTTGNTCTTTGGAACGAATATACATTTAAGCGTGATGTTTTTGTGAAAAGTAAGAAGGAGAAACCGAAACAACCATTTGTCAAGTGTGAAACTTGTAACCACTACTACAAACCATTTCTAATAAAAAGTCATCTGGGAAGTATATTACACAAAGGAAAAGATAAGCACGTTAATTGTGAGGCTTGTGGACATAACTACAAACAATCTCTCATAAAAAGTCACTTGAGGAGCAAAGTACACAAATACACACTCAGATTCAGTGTTGAAGAAATTGAAGAAGCATTTAAAAGTAGGATCAAGACTTATGCTGTAAATAATGTGAATGNTGGTGTATGTGTGTTGTGTTACAGCAGAGGTGAATACTGAATGTGCTCACTGTAGTTGCTTTGGTGTATGTGTGTTGTGTTTAAGCGGAGGAGAATTCTGAGAGTGCTCGCTGTAGTTGCTTTGGTGTATGTGTTTTTTTTAAAGGGATGGGAATACTGAGTGTGTTTGCTATGTTGTAATTGTGTTGTGTTACAGCGACGGTGACCGTTACAAGCCGTAATAGGCAGGCGACGCTGTACGGGGGACCGCTACGAGACTGCTATGTGCTCGAGAGACTGAACTTCCACTGGGGCATGTCCGCCAATATGGGCAGCGAGCACACACTCAACGGGAGGAGGTGACACACAACCTCTCCACTAAACCGCTTCTTACGTCTATGCTGTAACTCAAATAACCATTTTCATTGCAATACCTATACTTATATCCCACGTCTTAACAAAATTACTGTTCTACCACTGTCATAATATAACTACATGTTTTAGTAAGACTTTCAGTAATATCAAACTTCTAAATGCAAGATTTTCACTTTTGTTACACTTGTTACATTTATGTTTTTTCCCTCTATAATTGAATGTAAACATCTAGTTTGCAAACAGTCATTGTGGCTACAGAAGTATTTTAGATCTGCAAAACTAATCATGATAATTCGAGTTTTATGTATGTTTAGTTCATGACCTATATATGTTGTTTCAAGAGCGATTTTTAGACGTGTGTAGTAAAATGATTGAATTCTCAGTCTATAAGTATATTTTATTGAACAAGAAAGTTAAAAGCTCGCCACCCTGCTAAGCAGTATTGCGTCGGAAATTGTTATGGTTATATTTATTGCATGGTTGTAGCGATTATTATTTCGCAGCAGGTGTTCAACTTGTGCGGTTATTGGTATGATTATTATTATTTAGATTGTTACGCGGGCTTTAAGGTGGATTCACAGGTTCGCAGATTACCCCCGATCACAGAGAGCGAGTCGAATGGATTTCAGTGACACAGATTCGAAAATCACCAGAAAATTGACGTTATTTCCTTAGCCGCAATTCTTAGTTATGTTTGGTTGCCCACCATTGGCCTCGAAGCGATATTTCACTAATTTTAAAATTAACTGTGCTCCGAGTATTTTCTTCAGGTATCCTTTATTTTAGTATATTACAGCTTCTCCACTTGCGACCTCGCCCGTGTTTTCTACACCAAGGAGCACTTATAGCTCTGCCATCAGTTGCTAGGATTACCAGTGGCTAGGTGAGCCTACTCTGGTTCAGGCTACGTAGAGCTGCCTATGGGAGAAGCAGTCGTCCCTCAAGTCTCACCACTTTCAACGACTGTCCCAAAGACCTTTCTTGTAGTCACTACGAAACCTACCTTGAGGGGTAACTGCGGCCTGTTATATTCGAAAGTGAACTCGGATGTAATGAGCGATATGCGCATTCAGAATAATTATCCCCCAAACCCCGTGCACATCCAGTGAAAACTTTGGCGTCGATTATATATCTTATCAAGCCTTCGCTGAGATATGTCTGTAACATTAGTGTAGCACCTACCTTGAGAAGAAACGTTGAGTGGTTTTCAATGTGTAATCATATTGTTAAAGTTGATTAAGCTTTGTAACATCATATCCTATGGCAATACTTTTTTGCTATTTGTTGATTTACTTTATAACTTAAGGTAAAAAAAATTACCTAATGCTTTGGGATATAGTCATGTTTTTATAAATAATATCTTCGTGGAAAAGCTTTGATTCGTAGGAATTCGAAATATTAACAATCATCCTCGTCATTGCTATAACACATGATTTGAGCCATGTTCTATGTGATTCACTTCTTTCTCATTCTGACAGGTCTGTTTGAAAAATAATTCAATACTGTTACACAAAAGTTGGTCACTGCGCAATTGGCATGGGCATTATATCCAAGTTCACACTCCATCGTAAATTACGTTCGAAATTTTTAACCCCGGTATAAAATTTGATTTTAACTTTTAAAACGTACATAGTACCTCATAAGTAAAAAAGAAGGGCGAAATGTGTTTCACTTGATGAAAATGTGATATTTAACTATTCATTTTACTCAAATCTGACAACTTTGCCTGCAACTCTAAGGGAAATGAATCTTTTTGTATCACAGGAAGAGACGGGTTTTCTTGGTATTCATACCGTAATAATTTGATAAGTGTTTATAAAATATGCTGATTTGAACGTTACAGACATTGAAACGATGTACTGTACGTAACGTGTTATGGAAAAAAAAAAAAACAATTTACCCTTTTTGAATGTCTGAAAACCTGGATACAAGTTTTTATAAATGTATTTAGCCACTCTTCGTAAGCAAAGAGCATAACGATATCTTATGAGGTTAATAAATTAATATGAATTTCTCAGAGACAAGTTTCCCTTATTTTAATCCTCTCGGAACACGAATTTCGAAAATTTCTGTTGTTAGTGGATGCCTGCATCCTAAGTAGTAGCCATTCAAATATCTTCCTGCTTTTGCAACTAGTAGTTTTGTCTGTGCGTTGATGAGTGTGTCAGTCAGTCGAGCATAATTAATTTTATATGTACGGATTTTTCCGATACATGTAAAAGAGATCCTTTCTTTCTGTCACATGATTTACAAGCCTTAACCTAGAAACACCCTCTTCGATAAGTCATTTTGGTCACCTTGGACACCGCGCACTGTGTTGTGGGTAATATTCGCGTTGTCTATGTAGTAACAGTTCAGATCAGCTCAGTTTGCTCCGTGCAGACGACGCCGATAACTCAGAAACGGAGAGAAACTTTCTGATAGTTTGTTGGCGCCATTTGCTTGGTCTGTTCCACATGGTCTGCGGATGTGTATATCCGTCTTAAGAGCATGCTTGTATAGCGCATGTAGTGATGTCAGCCACAGCGACTGCGCATGCCAACGTTGTGTCGTGATCGGCTCCCAAAACCTCAGAATCACGTGTTCAAACTGTAGAATGAATGTAGAGTTACAGTGCCACGTGAAAACTGTGCAACAGTCATTTACCTGTCACAGCACTGTACAGTATTTTTACTACACAATTTTCAAAAGCACGAGACTTCGACTAAGGTTACCCCAAATTTTACTCAAACACGTGCTTCCATATGCTAATCCACTACTTTGACTAAGTTGCAATGCAAAAGGTGAACTCAGATTACTTAAAATGTTTTTTTGTTTGTAAAATGTTTGGGTTTGGTGTAAAACCAAATTGTAAACAAACCTCACGTCATTGTTAAAATACGTGAATTTGACACGGTTTACGGTAATTCTTGAGTCAGTGTTGGAATCTTGCAAATAACAAGAACATGAATCTGCCTCATCTTTATCGTATGGATAATAGCAGGTGCAACCCTAACTGCACATGTGGAGGCGGTATCTTTGCCTCTGTCCCGGTCACACGGGCTGCTGTCGCAATGCACCCACACGTGTTTGGAGTGTGAGTGACATGAAGCAGTACACAGAAATTTAACAAAGATGGAATGTGTGGAGGTAACGGGAGTACCTTGAGAAATTCCATCTGTTAACGGCAACGTCCGCCACGTTACCCGCATGAGTATAAAGGGCCGGGAATGGAACACGGTTAGAGTGTGAGAGGCGCGTAGTTTGAAAACGACACCACCGCGGCCAGCCGTCACAAGGCAGAGTGTAGTCTTACACAACACAATCACAAACTTATTGCCGCTTTGTGAAGCGTCCATTTACTAAATGGACCTAGTTGTGGAAAAGGCAACCGACAATCATCATTTTTATGTTCGAGATAGTCATAGTCGGTTTATAGGGAAAGATTAAACTTTTATTCTACAAAAAGGAACTAATGCAATGTAATGATTTGTAAATTATAAATTATACAAGAGCAGAAACCAACCAAAGGGTTTTTGATTGATGAACATCGTTTTACAGAAAGGATCCAACACACAGTGTGTGGGATGGCTCTGTTTTGCATTGCAGCTAACGGAATTTAACAGATAATATACGAAACTTGGTAACTTTTCGTAAAACAGCATTACGATGCATTTTACGTTTACAATAGTTACTAACCTTTGTTTTAAAACTAGCAAGTGAAATTCTTATTTCCACATGTGATACGGGTGAATTAGAACTGACACTTGAAAATGTCGGTGCTGAGCAAGAAGTAGTTACTTTCGGCTCAGAAAGTTTGATGATATAGCTAAGAATGCCAATGTTTTACAACACATTTTTCAAAATCCAGGACGTCGAAACGATGTCGATGTATTTGCTGGTGAACTATATTTTGTTGTAAAATCTGATCAACTGTAACTTAGTTTGGAACTAATACAGTGATAACATTCAAAACAATTTACTGTTATAGAGCACTTTATCTCATTTGTACCATTGTTCTGACTTTTTAAAATATTTCCCCTTAACTAATTGTAATGTATTTGGTATAGCCCTAAATACAGTCCCAGATTTAAACACATGCCAATGAGTTTCCTCTTTTGGCTATATGCTGTTATACTACTGTATATTTTAAATAAAAACTAACCAAATATGTAACTATGAATGTGTTTACAATAACTGAAACATCAAACGTAATAAAAATTATCATGCAAAAAGGAATCATTCCTGCATAAGAGAACCAACCGACACACAATATTTTACTAAAGGAAATCAACCAACAATTTTTATCTTTAAATAAATATCCAAATTGAGAAAATGTGTTATTAAAATTGTTATAAAATATACATAATCAACATACACACGTGAGAAAAAAGCAGAACATTATCTTATAATACTCAAATTAGATGCACAAGAAAACTTTGAACCTAATTATTTATGTTCCAACCAACTGTTGGTTGGTACTCTTTTGCGTAAGTTACCCAACTGTTACATTTAACTTTTCAAATACTTATTTTTTCATTCGTTTATAAAAAAATTGGTTTTTGCCATTTCTTTAAGGGTTTTTTACTTTAAACATAATCAATAATATCCACTGCTGTGTTTATGTTATTTAAGACACGAATACGTGATTAGGTTTGAGTGATTTATAAGTCTTACAATGAAGCAGATTAGGTTAAGCTATTGAAATGAACTTAAAAACTTCTTAATAAGTTTAACGAGTTTTTTACTTCATAAAACAAGCAATCTTTCAAGTTTATGAAACGGGGCCATGAGTTAGAAGTGCGAGACTTGATTCACAATGAGATACGAGTACGTGTTGAACGATTATGTTCTATAATGAAGGCAGATAGTCCTTATGACATGGTTCATGGTATCGCAGTAAGTATACAATAGGAAGGACCCCGACAGGCAGACGTGTAGGAATTGGCGAAATTTTATTTCCGATCGTGCGTGTGAGTAGTCTCGGCCGATAGGATCGCTCCAGAAACAACGAAGAATACGTCATTTCACGTTTTCGGGTATCCCATCAGGTTGTTTGACGACGTTCTTTAGCGCAGTAATTTAGTGTCGCTTAAAGACTTACAGTAAAGTTTCAAGTGATCAGAAAATATTGCTGACGAACACAGTTATTCTTCTGAGTCATTCAACGACAGTTTAGATGGATTAAATTGTCATGCCAGTTTTCGCATATCGATAGTGAAAGGATGCTCTTTTTAACACTACAGAAAGATTTTCGGGTTGTTAATATGAGTGCAGTGAGGATATTTCGGCAGCTCTTAACACCGATGAGGGCGAGTATGGTGCAGCGCCTTAATGCAAGGGCGGGAGGAACCAGAAGACCCGCCGACTAGCGGCATAGTTCGGCACTATTCCCATTTGCTAAAATGTAGGTGCGACCTCATCGGGAATTGAACCCGGATGGCCCAGGTGGAGGCGACTAGACTGCCCACTACACCCCCGCGGTTCCAATGCCAGTTGAAAGAGAGTTCGTGGAAAGAGACTAGACACATAAATAACCATTTGCTTTTCGCCTGCATCCATTATTTTTCACCCCCTAAAATTTTCGAAATGTATCCTAAACAACCTTATCCGTCCAAAACGCCAAAATCGGGGTCGACTATCATTGGCTGAACGAGAGCGAGAACATGACCATAGATTTTTCCCTTCAAACGTACATATTATTATGTACTTGTTCAACACGTACTTATTTTTTTTTCATGAACCAAGCTTAAAGCTACTTGACAGCGGAGTGTGTGTGTTCTTTGCACCCAGGTCGTCCATGGAGGCACACGCATTGCACTACAAGAAAGCGTATGGAAACTGGACGAACGCCTTACAATATCCAGATGGCGTCGCTGTGGTAGCATTCTTCCTGCAGGTGAGCATACATCACCGTTATCACAGCAATTTTTATAATAAGTCTCAGTTCACACAAAAGAGATATCTGAAAACTGCAATATTAGACACAGGTGACGTTTACCCATGGTGTAGCTTGGCTCAGTTTAGCTCGATCGTAATATGCTTTGGTACGAGTTCTGCTTTACCATACTACCCGTGACCAAATTAACATCCCACGAAATTCTAAATAAAAATTTTGTAACAACGCATACACCGATTATTCACTTGTTGCAGGTTGGATACATCGGATAGTCACGTAATATTTCTTAACATTAGACGCATAGCTCACGCACAGAGAGCAGGTACATTTAAGCAGTGTAGTCAGAAATAATGCTTTCTGGTGTTGAGTTGTCCTACCAAATGTTGCTTAAAGTATGACGCTCAGTTCTAGATAGACAGCTCTGAATTCAGTAAATACAATGTGTTTCTATAACATAGATACAAACTTCGTCAGGTTGTTCCTGGGAGATCAAAGAAGACTAGTGATTTATACAACTCATAGTGCACCTTACAAATACGGACATTAGATGTCGTTAGAAGAGGAGGTAAAGACGTATTTTATATGAGACAAAATACATAGGGCAATGTCTTATAGTAGGTACATAAATGGCATTTTGTGAAGCGTTACGATAAACTGTGGTTAATAGGAAGCAAGACAGTGAATGTTTGTAAAGATTATGTGGGGTTGCGGTACTATTTCATACAATAAAATGAGTTGGTTATATATCATAAAGTATTTTATGACAAAAATAGTGATAACGGTATTACAATACTAAGTAAAACATATCTTAGTTCATCTGCCTAACTAGTATATTATTATAGTTACACATATATGCGGGCAACATATGATAATACCTAACCCACTACACTATATTGCACGTAATAATGAAGCAACCTCATGTAAGTGTATGATGGGTGTGGAGAACACATTCAAAATCGTTACCTTCTTGATTACCACAGCTTAACGTATTAATGTGCAAAATCCTTTTATTTACTGCCAGACATGAACATATTATCTCACTTTAAGTACGTCTTTATCTCTACTGTTTTAACGCCCTCTACTCTCCATACTTCGTGAGGTGGACCACGAGTTGTGTACATCATTAGTCTTATTTTGTCCCAGGAATAATCTGCTAAAGTTTGTCACCAATGTTTGTTGGAAACACGCTGTATAAAAACAGATCGGTAGCGGTGAAAGTGTGTTTGTGACTTATTGCTGTGCACGAAAAATAAAACTTTTCTTAGGCTGACCATATTGTAGGAGTAGTTTGTGTTGTGACAGTTGCGGTATCAATAATGTATCTCCCGGCCGTCAGCATTATTCGGAAACTAACGTGCAACTGCTCTGCATTCTCACATCCGCGTAGCTACGCCAAACATAAAGCAATGCAGAAGCTTGTTACTTCTATTTCTATGGTAGTGAAGCTTTCTGTGTGCAGACGGCTCTGTAGTGTCAATGACGTCAAAGCTTTAAATGACGCGTCGTTGTACGTTTTTCTCACCCTGGGGAAAAATATCCTATCTCCCTTNCGGCTCTGTAGTGTCAATGACGTCAAAGCTTTAAATGACGCGTCGTTGTACGTTTTTCTCACCCTGGGGAAAAATATTCTATCTCTATTAGAGGCCTCTTGTAGGTATGCAAATGACTACGATTTTCATTTCAGGTAGTATAACGAATGCTTAACTCTTAAACCGGGCAAACTCTGCTGCAAATATTATTTTTTTGCGAAGTGAAGTAAGGTAAGATATATACTTCTTACACAGACAAGCAGCCAATTACAAAAAAAAAAAACAGAAAGTAAAAATTTGGCTAATTAGTTTTTTGATAAATCAGAATAAAGGAAATTAAAAAAAACCGTATGCTTTTGTGGCTCAACAAACTTTTACTAGTATTTCCCTGAAACATACTGCACTAAAAATAAACAAGTAATAAGGTATGAGAAAAATGTGTTGTCATATCAAGCATCTTTTAAATGTAAAAATGTATTGAATGACAGTGGCTAGAGGTTACACTGTGCTAACTAAAATATTAAAAAATATCTAGTCTATATTTAAAACAAACGAAAAATTCAATTCTCTGCAATAACAAACAGTAGGCTTCTTGTCAGTGTGCTTAACGCTGATTGCTTCTGGAAGAGCAGATAATATCCGTAATACCAATTGTCTCACATGTATGTGCGCTTGTACCGCAAGACCAAGAGGAACAATAATTAAAAAAAAAAATTTAGGAAACTGTCACACGGCTGAGATGTTCATAGTGCGAAATAGTGACTGAGATTTATTGTGGCAACTGTCACTTGAGTAATTAAGTGAATTAATTGAAACAGTAAGTCAGGCGCAACTCTTTAAGTAAATTAATGAAACATTTTCAACCAGTTATGAACCTGGCAATGTCCAGAATTTTATCTCTTGTATAATAAGTGCGGTGAAAAAACAAATGTGGTGATAAATTTAAAAATGATACTAAGCCGCACACTGTAAAACAATTTTGTAATTTTTCCGAGAAATTATTTGTAAATTTACAAATGCTTGTAACCGTGCAAAGATTTATCTTGTAAAACTACTCGTTTGAACATCTACAAAGTCCGTGTTTGTAATATACATCAAGAAATGTTTGAACTATACTGACCCGTTTCCACGAGCTTCATAAAAATGGCGGGACATTCAACCACGTAAAACCGTACATAGCGGTTTGTGCAAATACTATGGGCGATGCAAAGTGTAGCTGCGTGCAAGAATAAATGTATTGCAAATTTGAATATCGTAACATNTGCAAGAATAAATGTATTGCAAATTTGAATATCGTAACATGATTAAAAAAATTAAACAATCATAATAAAACGACAATTTCAATAAAACATAAGCGTATTATTCATTAACTGTTAATGTTACTTGCTACACAGAACTCTTAAATAGGGTCTCTAAACCTCGTTGGCAAGAGCCGTCTAAATCTCTTAACTCAACAACAGAACTCTTAAAATGTAATAAATGTACCTATTCTTCTTAACCAAATAACTTCATTAATATTCTGAATGTACTTGCAGATATATTTACTGTAAAAATAAGTTTTAGGATCGTAAGTTAAGTTGGTATTGTAGTTAAGGGTTGCCAGTAAGGGTTGTGGGTTCTAGTTCCCGTGCTGGCAAAGTGTACATATTTTTTTTTTTCGTAAATTAAATTTTGAAATATTTTCTTTAGTTATTCTCTGTTATTAATTTATCACATTTGTTTTCTAAAAGAATAATTAAGTACACTTCTCAATAACGTCATTTGTAAAACAAGACTATCATTTGTAATATTACAAATAATTATTTTGCAGATTTCACAAGAAAACTCTTTGCAGTTTTACAAAGGATTTTCTTGGCAACTGGCTTACCAAGGATGNTAATTTTACAAAGGATTTTCTTGGCAACTGTAATGATTTTTCTTGTAAAAGTACAAACATTTTTTTACAGTGCATTGCTAGATGTACAGAGCCTAGTTCTCGAAGTGCAGTACAGCTCGTGAGATGGCCACGAATATGGAAGCAATGAGTGCATTAATTTAAGGTTGGGTGGCTGTGTAATTAATGTCAACTAATAAGTATACAAGAACAAAACATTGGTAAAATTGTACACATTTTATATGTTCCATTTATCTTGACGAATCACAATAACTCCGTACCGGGGCTTCAAATGACAAAGTGTTTCATACAAAAATTGTATAACTATAAGAGCAAATATTCGCTAACTGTTAATGTTAGCGAGATACGAGTTCTAATATCAGTTTTTTAAATGGTGCTATGTATCTGTTGGTTAAAAGCTCAATGAAACTTCTCAAGACCTATTTAAACATGTAGCACAATGTACACTTTCATAATATGAACATTAAACACGACACAGAAAGTGGGATCTCTAGTGCCTGTTTGTAGTACTATCCATATGGGCACGGCAAGGGTAGAACATTCACATTAGATGTTTAAAGTGGTAACCATTGCCAGCGATATACAAGTTCAGTCACTGGATTAATGACAACACTGAATACTCCAGTGTTGCCTGCTGAAGAGAATTACAAGCACGCACAATACGTTCCTGCATGTTATCCGCAGTCGTTGTGGTATATAGATAGACAGCGCCTTTGAGGTAACTCTAAAGAAAAAAGTCCAGTAGAGTTAAGGTCAGGAAACCGAGCAGGCCACTGAACTGGTCCCCCATGACAAATCCACATTCCAGGATATATTCGGTCCAGAACACGACATGCATACAAGGCATTATGTTCTGGGTATTTATCGTGTTGGTACCACATTATCATTCTGTTCCTTCCAGAAGACAAGGAATAATTGTTTGTATGAAGATACTCCATGCTATTTTGGTTACTGCTCACAAAATAAGGTCCTATAATCTTATTGACAATCATCCTACACCAGAGGTTAACTCTCCATTCACGCTGACAGTCCACTTGTCGAAGCCATCGTGGGTTCTCGACGGTTCAATAATGGATGTACCTCGTATTCACTTGGTCGACGGTGGAGAACAACGGATCTATGATAAAAAGAACATCCGAAAAAAGTTTGAGATGGCGATAACTTGATGCTGTGCCCATTGATGTAACGCTAGACGACTATGGAAATCTTTCGTGTTTAATTCGTGATATATAAGTTTGTTTTATAAGGACGGAACATATGGCGCTTAAGAATGCGATGTTAACTAGTTTTCGGAATGCCAATTTCGGCTTCAAGTAGGCGTGTGGATTAACTGCAACAGCAGCGAGAACAGCAAACACAGCAGCTTCATCNGTGCCAATTTCGGCTTCAAGTAGGCGTGTGGATTAACTGCAACAGCAGCGAGAACAGCAAACACAGCAGCTTCATCTGGGAGAGTTCAACGACGATTGTGTTGCTGTGGGTTCGAAATACCCGTTTCACATAGCTTTACAACGAGACGGGAAAACATCCGTCTGGCTGGTGGAGTATGTTCAGGGTATCGCTCTCTGTAGAGTTGCTCTGCCTGACTAGCATCACGCCGACCTTCAACAGAATAAACGACGAGTGACCAAAACAAGCTATTGATAATGGTAATAACAGAACTGTGTGTGTGTGTNGACCTTCAACAGAATAAACGACGAGTGACCAAAACAAGCTATTGATAATGGTAATAACAGAACTGTGTGTGTGTGTGTTTCAGTACAACTCACATGAACGTACTACACTGTACTGTAAAATAATACGAGCACATTAATTTGCTAAATTACATTCTCCATAGACGAGCAGCATTTCTACCTTCTCGTTGTTGGAGTACATTTCCGTTACGACAACTCTCACCTTGCAGTGTACTGTATTCGACGGCACACGGGTGAGTGATTGAGTAGTCGTCATGTCATGTGTGTTCCTTTGTTTTCTCTAAACACAACCTATGTGTAATGAGGTATGTAACTCTGGGTACCTACACTGTTAACATCACCTCTATATCAAATGCAGAACGTCAACATCATTGTGCAATCGTGCCGCAAGTCATCCCATAATGGGTCATTATGAAACCTTATGACTCCCAATGTCTGTGGGGCGTTTAACGATCTTTTTGTTAGACTGGAACATTGTGATACATTTATGAATTNCTGTTAACATCACCTCTATATCAAATGCAGAACGTCAACATCATTGTGCAATCGTGCCGCAAGTCATCCCATAATGGGTCATTATGAAACCTTATGACTCCCAATGTCTGTGGGGCGTTGAACGATCTTTTTGTTAGACTGGAACATTGTGATACATTTATGAATAGGTCTTGACGAGCTTCATTAAATTTATGACTAGTAGACACATTGTGAAATTTGAAAAACCGATATTAGGTATCGTATCTCACTAATACATAAAGCTATAAGGCTAACTCCCCAGCAGTATAATTATCCCCTTCCAGTTATACAATTTTTGTATGAAACATTTTTTTAATTTGGAGTCCCAGTAATGAGTAATTGTGGGTGGCCAAGATAGATGGGGCATCTATTTTGCAGCAGTAAGATTGCCAATATCACCAATACTTTTGTTTCCTTTTCGTACATTGAAATTGTTTGCCTATCTTAACATCGTGTACACGCGACAGTTATTTTGTATATAGAGACTAGCTTATGTGCTGTTCACGTTAAAGTGAGCTATTTTGAAAGCCCTGCTTAAGATCTTCTTATGTATACACTGTTAAACCTTCCACTGTATTTCAAATCAACATTGCCATGTGTTATTCTTGAGCTGGACAAGTGAAACTCTAAAAATACTACTAGAAAATTAAATTTTTCACAAATTTTATAACTTTTACACTTCTATGAATTAAAAAAAAAAAAAAAAAACCGAAATCAAAGAAAATAATTTTTGTATTCACAAATGATTTCCTTAGACTTTTAATTAAACGTTGACACGTGGTATAACTTTTCATCCTTCACTACTGACTTTACCTATCGTATTCTAATTAGCGAGCTTGTTGAAATAGAGAGGGACCGTGGAGTAGAGTGCTCATTCTAGCTACACATATCCACTCTCAGTGTTCCAATATTGTACTGCCTTTTCTGCAAATAACACTATAAAAGAAAACGAGGATAGGACTTGAGGTTGATATGTTGCGTTGATATGTTTTTACAGTTCCTCTAACCTACTTTTAACGCAACTAGAATATATGGAAATTAGTCAAAGTATGTCATTCATATGGAATAGTGGATGTATTGAAAATTCAAACGTAAACAAACACGTTCGTCAATGTTGATCATGGGACTTTGACAGTTGTACTGGCAATGGTTGAATATAAATTAGGTACGAAATTCTGTCTACCTCGTCTTTAGTCTACGGTTAAAATACATGCAGGGAGGGACAGCGACACTTTTAAAAGGTTAATTTCAAAAGGGCTCATATAATCGTGAACAGGGGCCTTCCTAGTAACAATATAAAATGTCTCAAGGTAACGTCAGACTATAAGGAAGCATACCGACAGCGATGGAAAATAGCATAAACAATCTACGTTCTTCATTTCTTTCATTATAATTTTAAGTGGTGATCATAGGGTATCAAAACAGCAATCTGTCCATGAAAGAGTCTGCATTGTCACTATAGTATAAATAACTGTTTTACAGAAGAGCATATGCCGTAAACAAAGAGATACTTGCAGCTATGTTTGCTGACTGACACTTTTAAACGACCACATTTATGTTTCAATAACCGGATTAATTAAGTGTAAACAACATCTAGAATTTAACATTGTCCAAAAAAAAAAATACATTGAAATATTGCACACTGAGGAAAAAGTTATGTTGAATAAAACAAAGTTTTTTTGGTGGAACCATTTGCATTGATTGTATAGGGATAATAAATATGTTGTCGTTGAAACCAAATAATACTGTTGGTCATAGTTTATTGCCCCAAACTTTATGATTTGGTTTGTGCAGCAAAACATTTGTTAGGCTCTACGTATAAAAAACAGTTTCGTTTAATATAAAATAATTGAAAGCTTGACCGAGATTGAGACTCATATCGTTTGCGCCCCAGTGCTACGCCACAGCAACCTTAGTTAAAAAACTAATGATGATATCGGAATGTTTATAAAGATTTATATTTGAAATACTGGATAAAGAGCGTAAATAAAAATTTAAAGTTTTGCAGCTTAACGTTTTAGTTTCCTCATAAACGTTTTTATAATTTAATTTATACTTCTTTTGGCGCGTGGTGGGTATAAATTTTAGTGTTCAACGGAAGTTGCGCGCGCACATTTTATTTTATACTATTAATAGCTAAGCATTAGTAAATGCACTACCGAACAGTGTTACTATCCCAATTGTCACAAATATTTACAAACTTACTTTATAGCAGTATTTTAGAACGTAGGCAATCAAATGAGAGGCCAAACAAATATATACAATTTCTTCAACTAAATATTTGGTTGGCAGTAAAATTATTTTCGCTTAAATTAGAGTCTTTACTTATTTAAACGTGTGCTATGTTACACGAACAAAAATAATTTTGTTACCCTTCAAGTTTTGTATACTCAATGATATATATTGTTGGGGCCACTAAATATATTTTTGGCCCCATAAAAACAACCATTTCTTTTACTGGAACAAACCTTTCTCTCAGTGCATAATTTTTTAATAATGATATAAGGGTCCTTGGGGAAGCAGTAAGTGAAGTGGAGAAGGACTGTGCCGGCAGGTGAACAATAGGCAGGTACCCAACGCGGGATTCAGAAGTCTGACTGAAGGCGTGCGGCGGATTGCACGTGCAAGTGCCTCCGTTTCTCTGCCGCTGATCAACGCCACACAGTGGTTCCGCCGCGCCACGGCAGGAGGCTACTACACCTACGACGGCTCGCTGACCACGCCGCCTTGCAGCGAGGTCGTCACCTGGATCATATACCCTCAGCCAGTCAGCATCTCCGGGGACCAGGTGCCTGCTTCTCTACACTACACACGTCTGCACGCCACCCTGCAACATTCATACCACTCTCTTTCACACGTGCACTTATACGTCATATCGTCCATAATACCCCGGTGAAAACAGTCGAGAGGTGTCAGATTTGATGACCGCGGTGGCCATGTAACAGACTCCACGTCACCCATACCATGCCTTTTCCGGATGTTGGTTTCATCTTAAAAAAAATGTTAACTATTGTGAGCCTCACACATTTTCCACGTGAATCCGTAATTCACGACCTGTTTTACACGAAATTAATGAAAATAGTCTGACCGGAATTATAAACCACATACATAATATCTCAAGTACTCCCAAAAAGGTTCCCGCTAGATTTTGATGTATACGTTATTTTATGTTATCCCACCATAAACACATGCAATATTAGTATATCAAGTTTATTTTTCAAAAAGGTGGCAATGTAAATATTTTAGGTGAGAATGCCATAACTTTTGACAAATTTCAACCAAATCTGACACTCTGGCAATATATTATAAGCTTTAATTATGTTAATTTACTACCTATTTGTCAGCCATTTTGGTAGAAATCATCTCTTGAACAAGACATTTTTTTCGTTACATCTTGTAACAGCTCTAATAATTACCGCCCAATTTTGAATCCAGAGAGTGCTACATTAATATCCGTAAAACGTATTACTTAGAAATATCAAAGCTACATTTTCCAAAATGGTGGCAGCATAAAATTGTAAGGTAAGAATGCCATGTACAACAAAGTATCTATTCACCAAAATAAAAAAAAATTCGCATTCTCACAGTTTCTATAACNTACAACAAAGTATCTATTCACCAAAATAAAAAAAAATTCGCATTCTCACAGTTTCTATAACCGTAATTTTAAATGCGGTTTGGCTCTTTTGTATACTACTTCGTGAGAAATGCAACCTCAATTTCTAAAGTATTTAGATTCAATCTATGGTGNTGTTTGGCTCTTTTGTATACTACTTCGTGAGAAATGCAACCTCAATTTCTAAAGTATTTAGATTCAATCTATGGTGCTACTAAACACATTCCCTCCATTTTGACACACGAATAGTGCTTCAGGAGGCTATTCTAACTTTCTGTGATTTCTGTACATCAGAGCATTTTTCAAAATGATACTCATAAAACATTTTAGTGTATTATACCATATGTCCAGAGCAATTACAATTATTTCATCCAAAAAGTGTGTTTTAGTGCCACCTGGATTATTACACTGTTTGTATAATACTTNAGAGCAATTACAATTATTTCATCCAAAAAGTGTGTTTTAGTGCCACCTGGATTATTACACTGTTTGTATAATACTTAAGAAATTTTCTAAACGAAATGCATAAATAAAAGTTTTAAAAGATCTTAAATGCCTCGTAAATTAAGTAATTTAAAGTATGTTAGTTTTTTAATTTCTAAATGTTTGTTTCGTTACGATTTGTGTGGGATATGATATTTATGGAAAAATTGACTTGCACTGAATCAAACTTCGCATGCTAAATGTTCTTACTGTAAGCGTTAAATACAAGTATTAATTCATTCTTTTTATGTCATGTTGAAATACGTCACCCGATATCAACATTTAAACATAATATCCCAGTAACTTCATGACATATTTCCACCATACCTACACGCAATCATCAACCGCCATGGTCGTCAAACATTTTTATGGAATAGTATCATACTGTATTTTTAAAGCTGTGAAGTTATTCTTGTAGTGTTGTGTGACACATTCTTATACCATTTACCTGATGTGAACCAATCATGGTATGGTGATGTACATACTATGTGAACTGAAATCACGACATAATAGCTTCAGTCGTCTGCCATTTCGGAAGATACTGCTTATTAATAGTTATTGTTATATGCTTACATTATATCTCAAGAACTAATTAACTGATCGCCATCAAATCTTGTGAAAATTCCTTCCTTTTATAATTTTGTTACACTTATTAATAATTATTTATACATGTAATTTCTTGTCTAGTTACAAAAAAAATTACAACATTATAATCAAAGTAAAACAATTTTGGTAAATCTAGTACAGTTCCGTTACTAACCAAAACAATTAATAGCGTATATTTTAACAAAATAATTTGTTGTTGCTGAATATGATAACTTCTAAGTAATACACGTAATTGTTATATGTATACATGTATGTGCCGGCATAGCGCACGAAAGACAGGATTTGGAAATGGTACTCGCCTTCAATACGAATAACTGTTTGTGCACGTAAGTAGAGTTTTAAGTAGTGACATAGTCACTGATATGTTAAATAAATGAGTAAGTNCGAATAACTGTTTGTGCACGTAAGTAGAGTTTTAAGTAGTGACATAGTCACTGATATGTTAAATAAATGAGTAAGTGCAGACATTTTAAAATAGTTAAATTGCCAAACAAACATTTTCATGTGTGCAATGCACAGATGTGCGAAATTTGGTTTTGCTATTTAGACGATGCATCATATTATTTAGTGAGTAGTTTTGGAACCATGTTTGTATTAGTTTTCACATCTGCAGTACGCGATTAATTCGGTTACTTTTTGTACCGGAAACTGTGGAAAAGTGTCATGTCTTGAGAATAATTCTTCAAGAGTATGAAAAAACGTTTACAATATTGTGTGCAATGCATTTTGACACAATTGTGCAACTCAATGTATTCATCAAACAAACAGTATTCCGTCCGTGGAAATATTCCGGTAAAAAGTCCGGGCGGCAGTGAACAATTCACCAGCAGTTATCACTCACATAAGGGACACTCATTCTCAGGGGCTTACAACCGAGCCATGTGTCGCTTTGCGGCTCTAGTAGTGCTAAATATATACCAGTTATATTTCTTTAAACTGTATAGTACTCGTTCCCTAAATTGTTTTCCGATAATTCGAGAAACACAAATGAATCCGATCAGTGGCCAAATTCTCGTCCATCTAGGATGATATTCATACATAGCTTCTACTCTAGAACGCATACGAAACTTATGATTTTCCAATAATGTGAAGTTGAAAAAATACCACGCGCAAGTGAACGGTAATTATTGCTCATTGGTCGTACTAACAGTTTTCTATTGACCATAATATTTATCCTGGTATTTGCCTCAGTCATTACATTAAGCCAGAAGTGTTCTAATAAAAATACACTATAAGCTATATTATACATACCGGTATTAAATTAGGACAAGGGTATTCTGCGTCATATGACATACGCAGATTACTTCTCTGTGAAATGTTCTACATTTATCAAAACATATGTTAGGTCCACTCCAAGGCGAAAAATGTATTGACATAAATTTTCACCAACAATTGCTCAGCTTGCAGACACAAGTAATAATGTTTGCCATAAATGTTTTTAAAAATATTTTATAGATTTTACTTGTTTACATGTAAAAATCACCATCGCGTTGTCCTGAAAGCATTAAATTATTAAATTAGGAAGCTATATGACACGGCTTTGATCATTTTGAAGGTAGGCATAAGAAATGTTATTTTGCAACAATTCGGAAATGCCATTGGAAATATATATATATNTTGATCATTTTGAAGGTAGGCATAAGAAATGTTATTTTGCAACAATTCGGAAATGCCATTGGAAATATATATATATGTGTATATATAGTCAACATTTAAGAAATTAAAATAATATTTATATGTAATAATATAAATATTTCNATATATATATATGTGTATATATAGTCAACATTTAAGAAATTAAAATAATATTTATATGTAATAATATAAATATTTCAACATAACACGTTGCAATTTTTCATATTAATTTGTTATATTTTGCAAGCGAGTGCAACACGTGAAGTGCCATGAGTATACTCACCACGGCCGAGATAGACCCACATAGAGGCTTACTATAAGGACGCGACCTGCAGGATGTATTCAAACAAAGTTTCCCTAACGCTCTATAACATCTTATGTGTGGATAGTTTGGAGGGCACATGACATCGGGGTCATGAGAGCTGAGGGTGATGCGAGGTGAGTATTGCGAAGCACCAGAATACAAGGGTGGGGGAAATGGGAGATACCCGAGAAAACCCACCAGCCAGCGGCATCGTCACACACTATTACCATGTGTGAAAATCAGAGAATCGAATCCGGTTAACTTTTGTGGGAAGCGAGTAGTCTGACCACTACAACACCAGAGGTCCTTTCCGGGACTGTTCGTTGACAAATCAGCCAAGAGTTAGTCAAATATCCACTCTCGCTTATTTCCATCAATTATACAAACACGTCCCTAGCAAGTTTCCAGATACAGCATCTCGTAACCATTTCAGACCACAGAAACATTTCACCCATTCCTAAGGCGTGACTCGGAACTAAGCACACCTATGTAATCAAACTGTTTTTCGCACCGCAATAGACAAAACCACCCCAGTAACGAATGGCGTAGATGTAAAATCCGTTACGAAGCCCCTAGGAAGGACTAATGTTTCAGATTGTAGGATATTATATNAACGAATGGCGTAGATGTAAAATCCGTTACGAAGCCCCTAGGAAGGACTAATGTTTCAGATTGTAGGATATTATATTAGAGGGGTAGGCTTGAGAATTAAACAATTCAAAAACATGGATCCCGATTAGGAAACTATGTGGAATACGCTTGGACAAAGTGAAAAAAAAATTACTTTTTGCGAAATGTGCCTTACTGCACACAGGTGCAACGTTTGCAGGCTGATACATTCCAATTGCATATAAACTCGTGATTAATAACACGACGGATATAAATGTTCTGTCTTACCATCGGATATACGACTACGATACAAGTATAAACCTCATTTGTTTCACGCGTGCACAGGGCATGGGTGGGGCTCCACCGCAACTGCTTGTAATTTTTGACGTGGACAACATTATCCGGTCAGTATTATCTCGCAACTCCTATGTGTTAACGCACTGAGTTTGGTGCCGAACGAAATATTTCGCATAGAGCTGTTAAATTACGTCATAAATCATAAGTATCCATTTAGATATTTTAATTTAATTCCTTTATCCCAAACAAATTGTTACCCTCTAACACATATGTATTCATGTTAAACACAAACCATACTCACAATTTTTTTAATTTTTACAATATTTGTGGCCACACGACGTTAATTCAACCTGTGCAGTGGGTAGCTACGCAAGGTGTGAACTGTTCGTCATGTATTTGCGGCACGGTGCAAGCAACAGAAATCCCAAAGATGCTCACCTTTATCGGAACGGGCATTATTTGAGTAATGGCAAATGCTGGCACCTGCGAGATATGTAACAAACAATGCCGCAAGAGCCGATGTGGTTGGATTTTGACAAGCGTTGCATGACGTGTTTTAAACACACTCTTGATGAACGTCTGCACTTCGGCGTGCATTGGTTTAAGAATTATTTCTCATTTCCTTTCCGTAAACAACTCGAGTGAATTAGCCAGTGCACTTAGAATTAAGCAGAATGAAACTCTGTGTGATTATGCATATATATATATACCTACGTACAAATACATGCTTATATGGTGGCCGGGTCTTGAGTGTCATTACTTTTACAGTTATTCGGAACCCAGTTATAGTTTACACTATCTTCACAGTTATTAAGTCAAACATTTGAAAAATCACCCAATGTGGTTATTTCATAAATATTCAATGTATCTCAAGCGTTTTCCATTTTAAAAACCACCCTATGTGGTTGTTTCCCTTTATATTGCATGTATCTTAAGCGTTTGACACTTATATTAAGATAAAGTTTCATATTCTTGTTTACATTTTTTTATATATATTTTATTTATAAACAAAAACATTTCATTTATTAATGAAATTAATAAATACATGGACAAATACGTGTGTTGGTAATGTCTAATAACAAAAAGTTATCATGCAAAATATTATTAAAGTGAGAGCACACAACTGCGGTTAAAGGAAGGTAATTTTACCAAATGTTGCTCTGAATGGTGCTGCATTAACCACAAGCGCGGTATATGAGAGTNCGGTTAAAGGAAGGTAATTTTACCAAATGTTGCTCTGAATGGTGCTGCATTAACCACAAGCGCGGTATATGAGAGTAGTTGTGGTTGTCGCAGGTGGCAGTGTTCCGCAGGCTGATGACGCCTTGGCGCACGCGGCTGGCCTGCAACTTAAGNAGTTGTGGTTGTCGCAGGTGGCAGTGTTCCGCAGGCTGATGACGCCTTGGCGCACGCGGCTGGCCTGCAACTTAAGGCCCACGCAGCCCTTGAACGGAAGGCTGGTGAGGTTGGCAAGTGGACGCAGATCCAGCCGTTCTGAACTAAGTTGGTATGACTACGGGAGCGCCTAGCAGAGCTACCAACTTACCCACACTGACTAACATGACGACCCCGCCACCTCCCGGCGACCGAGACGCAGCCAGTATTGTCGCCAACTGCTTTGCTGTGAATGTGTCTGTGGGCAGAAATTTGTAACGAACTGAATAAAAAATTAATTTAGACATACGCCTTCCCAGAGCTTAGTGAGTTGCAAAAAACTACCTACACTACAAAACAAACCTGTCTCAGGTCACTGGAAAGATATATCCCAAAATGAATATGTGTGTATTAATACCATAATAAACACCACCGGAGAAATACCTATAAATGGACTATAAAAAAATTCACTTATTAATTAAGTTATTATTTTAAATATCATGCTAATTTTTATAATTTTTATTGTTGTCAGTCCTATGAACGTAGTAATTATCCTCCTAAACCTATTAAAATATCAAAATTTTAACAATACATTTTCTAACATATATTTTGTTGAATTAATATCTACTCAAATGACGAGGTCTAAAATTTGTCATTTGTTAAAATAAATTGTCATTCGAAAAGTTAATATGAACTGAGGTATCGATCCGCGGTTAGCAGTTTTCAACATATATGAAACGTTATTCGCTCTTTTTCTGTTAGTATTTGTAAGTTATATTCTAGGGCATTCTTCAGTGGTTTATGTATAAAATAGTTTTCCTTTCCGAAGCATGCCTCTCACTGCAAAAATCTTTTACAGAACGTATTTATAATGGAATATAAAGTGTAAACCATCTACAAATGAAATGCGGACTGTTAAGACTCAATGGACGAATATTACCAATACATCATTCAGCATTGTAACCGTTTTCAATAGCTGTCGAAAGTACTTTCCTGTAGTTGCAAATTTGTGTGAAATACTGGTTTTAAAATAAAAGTGAATTTATGCAATTTCTTACTTATGCATGATTTGTAGTTAACCTTGAGGGAGCTTCAAGGACTCCTTTCTCCCTGTGAAAGAGAAGAACGTCTTATGAGTGGGTAATACATAAAATACAAACTATATGAAAGTATATAATTTTTAATGAAAAAATATTTAGGATCCATAAGTATGCTAACTTAAAGAGTGTTACAGTATCTTGTAACATTTAGTGAAAAAAAAACTAAATTTCATAAAGTAAATTTTAATTTTAATGATACATATGATATGATATATATACACGTATATATATAAACACACAAAAAGATTATGTAAAATATAACGGAAATTTTTTATAGATTATTTCTGAGCTGGAATTAGAAACAGAGATACAGGCAACCCATGGCTCAGGTCAAATAACAAGAGCGGTAGGCCCTTCCAAAGTTTGAGGAAAAATTTTCTTTTATTATCACATTTAAGAAACTGCTCCTCGAGCAGAAGAAATTAATGGTCACTAATCATTTAAACTGTAATAATTAACAAAGTAAATGTCGTGTACATGTAACCCACTCCCATCATGATGAAAAGGGGGATTGCACCCCTTACTTCAGCCAAAATGTATGTTACAGGAACAATTCCCTATGTGTTACTAGATATTATGAAATGCCGGCAAAATTAGCAACATAAATGTCTTTTACACAAACTGTGCAATTTTCTCGCTTTTCGGCTAAAAATTANAAATGCCGGCAAAATTAGCAACATAAATGTCTTTTACACAAACTGTGCAATTTTCTCGCTTTTCGGCTAAAAATTACATGTTTGATTCTACAGGTAAGTGTAACTGCCTGCCAGGTAGGCTATAATCCCTAATGGAATGAGTTTCCAATAACTGTGTGTGTGTGTGGTTGTACATGAGTAAGTTGCACAAATAACATTTCAGTGGGATTTTCTCACCGTTACGAGTAATTAAATCAGAACATGAATAAACATTCATGCACTACTAGTTTAATGGCGTACCATCATAAGCCACTTTACAACAAATGTTCCAAATGGCGGACGCCAACCTCATCGCAACTAGTAATTCGGGGTATGAAAGACTGGTGTACGCTTTCTAAAACATCCAGTGTATATCAAACCTTGCCACAGACAGCCCTTACCCTGGCAAACAGATCTTCCTCCGACTCAATGGGCGTGTCGTACACCAGAGAATTGGTGAACCCCCACGGGAAAAAAAATTTAGCGTATTAATGTCAGGAGAGTGTTCTGGCCATGCAACCGGCCCACCTCTTCCACTCCACCGTGTTGGAAATCCCAAGTTAGAGAGGGTAGCTACAGTACAGATAATGATAGTGGGAGAACATCATGACCCACGCCAATGTTTCGCGCCTCTTAGAAGCCCCATCACGCGAAACAAGATACGATTCATATCCGCTACACATCACATGTAAAGTCTGTCTCATATAAGTTGGCGAGATTCTGACAGTCAGTGAGTGGTAACGTGACGTATACGAAACAAACAGAGTGCCTTTTACAAAACCCCGCATCAGCTGATGCACGAACGAACAAAAGTTAATGTTACGTTGGCTATTCTGAGTACACTGCCGACGCACATTAGACAAGAAGAAAATACGCGATAAGAAAGAATTCCTAGGTTAATTAATACATTTTATTTTACATGGTCCCAAAACAGTGGTTGTTAGTGTTACACACTAAACTTCGTGATAAAGTAGTAAAGTTAGGTGTTCAAAATGAAATACACAATAAAATGATACGTATCCAAATGTAACGCAAATTCAAAACCTTTTTCACGCCACACCCCTAATCTCCAACCACGTGATGCTACCTTTTGAAGTACAGGTACGGCTCACAACAACCCCTAGTACGCCTTCTGTTACAACACGCCCTTCCACGCTATCTGTTATCCAGATCCCGAACTACCGCCAGAAACAGATTATAGTTTTGTTTTTTTAAAATAACGTATTTTCGAACATATACCAATGGTTTTATTTTACCGCGAGTTAAGTATAATTTTTAAAGTAACGTATTTCCGTTTACAGCGATTTTGTTTTCTGGTAATTTCTTTTGGGCAGGTAATCGTTAGGTCTTCTCCCATTACACACCATGTTTTTCTGCCGCCCGCTATGCAAAATCGTTGGTGTATTGGCGAATGAAAGTACATTGTAAAGCAAGTCCCCAAAATTATTTATATTTCAATTCGTAATGTATTAGATGTAACGTCCAGTGTGTGATAAAAACTACAATTACCATCTCGCAAATGGTAACCCAAATTATTCTCGGATAAATAAAAAATTGATAGCAAATATTAAATTTTTTGCAAGGTTATATATTTATACTTTTATAACCTACGAATTTTTTAGCCAGATGTCAGTCAATAAATACCTTCAAGTTTGTTTAGTATTACAGTACAACGGCAAGTGGACGCACCNAGATAAAAAATTGATAGCAAATATTAAATTTTTTGCAAGGTTATATATTTATACTTTTATAACCTACGAATTTTTTTAGCCAGATGTCAGTCAATAAATACCTTCAAGTTTGTTTAGTATTACAGTACAACGGCAAGTGGACGCACCAGCTGATGGTGAAAGGATACATAAATGAAAAGTAAACATTTGGTGCTGCTTTCGTCGGACAGTTAAAATCTCGCTAATTTACATGAGACAGACAATACGTAACGTCCACACAACCCTACGGCTCGGCGCCCTAACATACCTACCTGGTTGCCTACCTGGCAGGCAGTAACACTTCTATGAGAAATCAAACATGACATTTTTACTCGCAAAGGGCGAGAGTTAGACGATTTCTGCAAATTAAGTTAGTGTTGCTACTTTTGCAGGCATTTCATAATCTCTTGTCAAACATAAAGAATTATTGTGGTAGCATACTATAGTTGCTGAAATAAGGTTGGCAGCACCACCTTTCAAAATGAGGGGGGTGGGTCACATGTACACGAAATTAAGTTTTTTAATGATTACGGTTTACATAATTAGCAACCATGACTTTGTTTCTGTCCCGCAAGCAGTATCCGAAATATGACAATAAATGATAAATTGTTTGTCAATGTTGGCAATTAGAGTCGCATCTTGAGATTGTTTGCTTCCGAAACAATCCGAGGAATCCTACCGCCAGACGTTATCTGTTAGAGGCCGCGGTGGTGTAGGGGTCAGAATAATCGTCTCCCACCAAGATTAAACCGGGCTCCATTCTCGGCGGAGTCACTGTCGGATTTCTGCACGTGCTGGATGATGCCGCTGGCTGACGGCTTTTCTCGGGAATCTCCCGTTTCCCCCACCCTTGTATTCCAGCGCTGCTTCATACTCACCTAGCTTCACCCTCATTGGCTCTCAAGACATTGCGGTTAGGATTCGCTCAAATTTCTCCACTCCACGTTAACTGCTGTTCTTATTGCTGGTTACCACAACCAGTGCCATAGGTGAGGTAAGGAAGGAGCGACATTCCTTACAGAGGCAATCATACTGCCAGTTCTTTCTAAAATTGCTCTCAACCAATTTGCGATCACTGTTCCTGTAATTCTGAAAACTGCAATCTCACACAAGCTTAAAGTATGGAAATGTTTTGCCCAAGTTGGGAAATTATAACTTTATTCGTTGCAATACTATTCAGCTTTACTTGCTTGATTTCAAAGAATAAGTTCGACTATTAAACGCTATTTAAAATTTTGGGTATCACTTCAAACAATATATTTAAGACCATCTCTGTACTTCGTTTGAAACTATTTTACGAGATTAGTCAAGACAGTAATTTAATGATTCGATCAAAAATAATTATGAGCACGAAGTTGATACCAAGTGGTTTCTAGCCCATTAAGTTACGTTAGTTTTTGCATTATGTTAAAAGTCATGCAACATCTTACTCAATTTATGTTTGGTTTTCAGTCGGCTCTATGTACATTTCAGAACTCTATTTTAATGTGACGATCCTCGTATCAAGGTACTAATCTAAACATTCACTAAAATTTATTTGATAAATTTTTACACANTATGTTAAAAGTCATGCAACATCTTACTCAATTTATGTTTGGTTATCAGTCGGCTCTATGTACATTTCAGAACTCTGTTTTAATGTGACGATCCTCGTATCAAGGTACTAATCTAAACATTCACTAAAATTTATATGATAAATTTTTACACANGTTTTAATGTGACGATCCTCGTATCAAGGTACTAATCTAAACATTCACTAAAATTTATATGATAAATTTTTACACACAGCGAGTCTGATTTAGCAGACTTCTACTGAACGTGATTTAAGTCTGGGTCCGTATACTTAAAACTTGAAAATCACAAACGAGTTATTGGATGTACACTCCATAATTATTACAGAAATAAATATTGCAATTAATTTGTTGTACTCGTAGTGAAGTATAGTTGTAGAATCAGTAAGACGACCCAATACTCGCGCAGGAAGCACATCAGTGACTACGGGAGTAGTAGTTATATGTCATTACCGATCAACGTTGTCCCCGCCCATGTAGGGAGTATATAAGTTATATTCTCTTATAAGATAGAAGCGAGAAAATTAAGACTACTATTTGTCTTCATTTTCACGACGCTAACCTGGTGTGTGTAATCTTCGTAAATTATTTGCATCTGCATTGTTATAAGATGTTCTCTCAACGTTCGTCATATAAGTCAGTTTGGAAATAAAGAATTCAGAAAGCACCGTAACATAAAAAATCTAAATTATCTTTTCAGAAAAAATCTATCGGAATTAATACGCTGCAATACACTGGAGAAAAATAGATATGATGGTAATTCAAACAAACATGTTGTTAATATGAGTATAATAATAATCACCAGTGTGTTTTCTTATAGTTTGAAGAAAATGTTAGAGTGCAGTGTAAGCGAAGACGTCTGTAAAAAATATTCACGAAGGTACCAGCATTGTGACAGTTCAAGTTCAAGAAAATTAATTCCTCTATGCAAATTAGTTTTTTCAACAAATGTGAATACTGAACTTCTAGTTCAGTTACAGAAAATTTATTTTATTGCAATGAAAACTGTAAAGTCAATAAGACGTCAACCTTTCAGTGTAAAATCAATAAGACATTTGTCTGCTATCGAATGCGATTTATGAACCTATTTTGGCGTGTGTTACCTGGTAACAGAAAAATATGACACGTAGCTCTGTTTCGATATATGTATTTTAAACTACGGTATAATTTATTTTGCCACTCGCACTGGCTACTTTGTCCTTGAAAACTGTTCAGTAAACAACGTGGTCAATATATTAATAATCATATTGAAAAATTAAAGACCAAAAGATATCCGAAGGGGCTGGAAAAAACAACTTCCATGAGGAAAACAGTCAACACCTGCCACAATAGGCCGGGACTATGGGTACGTTACCAACACAGGGACTTACAACCGTTCCTAGGCTTCTAGCATTGGATCTAAACATGGTGGTTATTATGTTTGTATGTCTGGGCGTCAATAAAACAGATATTAAACATTAAAACGTCTTTCTTTTCACACCTACCTCACTAGTTTACTCCATTTGGAGACAATCAACATGTTTTCTGCCCTCATCACGTGTGTTGAGTGTTGCTCACCTTTCAGGTGCAGGCACATAATTATTATAACATTTAAGATTGAAAATGGATGTGTTTACAGCAATAACACAAGACGGTCATTTTCTTTCATTTTAACGCCTTTATTAGTAATCAGTCATTAAAAAAACAAATAAAATTGGGAATCATTAGATTTTATTCTAAATAAAGGGCGCAAGCCACATTTTTTCTGTGACAAAATTTGATGACATGAGGGATTGGCAGTGGCTGTAGATATTCATTTAACTACACTGTTCCACTTTATATACGTTTTGTAATATTTACGTTAAACTTTTATTTTATCTCCCTCTTCAAACGGGTATGCCGTCGTTAGGAAGCATTTTAAAACATAATGTTTAAAATTTTTGTTTGTGGAATATACAGGTCGAGTTTGTCGGTAGAATACAGACTTATTCTGTATTTAATCACATATATACGCATTATTAAAACCCATGTAATTACTTAAATATGAGAGATAAGTATACTGAGATACATTTTTTAAATACATTTTTTGTTGTATAAAACGATACATAAGAGAACCTATTTTATTTTTAAAAATAAATTTGTAATGCATATAGTTTGTAAAATTTGAATTTTATTTTGTTTATGGTTTTTATGTTGCTTCATCGATTTATTTTTCATAGATCTCCCATATTCATAATTTGTACAGTTTCTAAATCAAATTACTATTACTGTGAAAAATCAGTCAACAAATATTTGGAAATATTAGCTGCACATTTTCACTTAGTTTGGGATTATGTACTTAGTGTACCATTTTGGAATTTGTGTTGTTTCAAAATACATAAAAAAATACAATTAAACAATTGTGCAATATTCTTTATAATAGTGATGTCAAAAGTTATTACCCGAAATAAGAATACGAGTAAACGGTAACTTCACTCTGTTACATTTCACTAAGACGTGAATATCCTCCAATGTTTGTGATTTTGAGACGATAATACCACTTCATCATTTATGCAAGAAATGCACAAATAGCCTAATATGTTTCGTCTAAATAATTTTCGCTACATTTTTGTTTACTTAGTATTCAAAGTTCAACATTTGTCACAATTCGAAAGGTAGATGTGGTTAATAAAATATTGTATTTGCGTTTTAGTTTGGTTCACTGGGGATTCAAAATTAAAATTCGACGACTTTTTAATTCTGATGATTGAATCAGCTATAAACTATGTGAATTTCGTCATCTACATTTATACTTAAAATCTCACAATTAACTTTTATATATTAAATGTGCACTTCGTAAAAGTGCGCATGTAACGTACAGTATGATGACACGACTGCGCTGCGTGTGCGAATGTCGCCGTCACACCGCACCACCAGAGCACAGCACTGTCGCCGTCACACCACACCACCAGAGCGCAGTATTGTCTATGTCACACCGCACCACCAGAGCGCAGCATTGTCTATGTCACACCGCACCACCAGAGCGCAGCATTGTCTATGTCACACCGCACTACCAGAGCGCAGCATAGTCTATGTCACACCACACCACCAAAGCGTAGCACTGTCGCCGTTACACCATACCACCAGAGCGCAACAATATCTATGTCACACCACACCACCAGGGTGCAGCACTGTCGCTTATCTCGCCATAGTATGTTAGCTGCGGAGGGCAATTTCTGCTACTACAGATTGGGTAGTTGCAGGGAGTTGGGAGGGTGCCAAGTATGCTCCTTCCTAATCTCCCCGTGGGTCAGTTGAAACCCCATTGGGTGGTAAAGGGCCCCTCACGGGGCCCGGACTACCCCCACTCTGAGCTTCGGCAGTGATGATAAACGGCGGTCTCGCCATAGTATTCGGCGAGCTGTCCTGTACCATCTGCTACACGGCACGATTCCCACGTGCAAAAATCAGAGAGCGACCCCTCCGCAATCCCACTGCCTTGGTGGGAGTCTAGCGCTGTATTTGATGTACCACTGCGGCATAACTGTTACCAAATGAAAAATATTAATTGGTGATTTCAACTTATAGATAAACGCGCAGGCTGGAAAGCCTTTCTTTTTCTCGCAATGCACGTGCGCAAAATAATAAAGGCATCCAAAAATTAATATCCGGTTTGTTATCAGGGAAGCTATTGGTTAACTCTAGAGGCGCATGAATAAAAAGCACAAACTCTCAATGTGCGAGTTCTGGTAAGTCAACAAACTGTGTTATGTAGCTGTCTGTAACTGTATTCTATGTTTGGACAATTTGGCAATAATTCAAGTTATGAAATAATTAAAGCAGTAAATAATTTCGATATATTAGAACGTTTCGGGGAAATATTGTACACTTAAGTAAACGTTTCTGTTATACTCTGAAGAGCAAAAAACTGGTACACCTTCCTAATATCGTGTAGGGCCCCCGCGAGCACGCAGAAGTGCCGCTAAACGACGTGGCATGGACTCGACTAATGTTTGAAGGTATGCAGGAGGTAATTAACACCATGAATCCTGCAGGGAAGTCCACAGATCCATAGGATTGCGAGGCGTTGGAGATATCTTCTGAACAGCACGTTGCAAGGCATCCCAGATATGCCCAATAATGTTCATGTCTCGTGATTTAGGTGGCCAATGGAAGTGTCTAAAGTCAGAAGAGTGTTCCTGGAGCCACTCGGTAGCAACTCTCGACTTGTGGGGTGTCGCATTGTCCTGCTGGAATTGTCCACATCCGTCGGAATGCACAATGGACATGAATGGGTGCAGGATATCGGACAGGATGCTTGCGTACCTGTCACCTGTCAGAGTTGCATCTAGACTATCAGGGGTCCCATTTGACGCCGTATGCAGACGCCCCGTACCATGACAGAGCCTTCACCAATTTGAACAGTCCCCTGTTGACATGTAGGGTGATGTCTCCATACCCGCACACGTCCATCCGCCCGATACAATTGGAAACGAGATTCATCAGACCAGGCAATGTGTTTCCAGTCATCAACAGTCCAATGGCGGTGTTGGCGGGCTCAGACGAGGCGTAAAGCTGTGTGTCGTGCAGTCAACAACGGTACACGAGTGGGCCTTCTGCTCCGAAAGCCCATATCAATTATGTTCCGTTGAATAATTCGCACGCTGGCACTTTTTGATGCCCCAGCATTGAAATCTGTGCCAATTTGAGAAAGGGTTGCACGTCTGTCACGTTTAATGATTCTTGTCAGTCGTCGTTTGTCCCGTTCTTTCACGATCTTTTTCCAGCCGCAGCGATGTCGAAGATTTGATGTTTTGCCAGATTTCCGATGTTCACGGCACACTCTTGAAATGGTGGTAGGCGAAATTCCAAATTTTATCGCTACCTCGGAAATGCTATGTCCCATCTCTCGTGCGCCGACTATTACACCACGTTCAAACTCACTTAAATCTTGATAACCTGCCGTTGTAGCAGCAGTAACCGATCTAGCAACTTTGCCAGACGCTTCTTGTCTTATATAGGCCCTGCCGACCTCATCGCGTTACTAAGATTGGTTCCATACCTCTGTTATTTGCATACGTACGCCTATACCAGTTTTTTTGGCTCTCGAGTGTACTTTCAGTAAAACTGTGTAATTTATATATGCTAAGGGGGATATACTTAATGTTATTATACATGGAATACTTCTTTATGAGTACTTAATTTGCTGATAGTGCGTTTTTTAAAATTATTTTTTTACTTCGTTTTAACAGAAAGTGGCCGTATTTATGTTTAGAGTCATTAAGTCATAAGAACGCTTGTTACGTTTAAAAATGCCTATAAATTACTGTTTCTCAAAATGTAGAACATAATTAAGTGCAGATGGTAAAATACCTCTTTAGGGAAAGGTAAGCTTTACAATTAAGTTACTTAGTACACACTCAGCAAAAGCAATACTTTCTTGTCTGTCTGGCATATTTTTTACTGTAATATTTGCCGCTTTTATATCTATAGCTTTGAAGCAACTTTTATATAATTAACATAAAATCGATGCGGCAAAACCATATTCTAAATTTTGAGCTAAGCATAAACACAAAGCATGTTACTGAGAACAGCAAATTGTATGTTTGGTGCTTCTACCCTTTAATAGAGCCAAAACATGCTACGTTTAATCGATCAGATGATTGTATATACAGCATAGTATGTATACCATTAACTTAGAAATTTTCAGTTCAACCTGTGTAGAAAGTCACTGCCCAGCACATGTTTCAAAATAGACTGCCAATAAAACACTGGCGGTAAAATTGACAATGAATTAGAAAAAGTTGTTTCATATCGCAACGAGGTTTAAACAATACAATTTTTAAACNTGGCGGTAAAATTGACAATGAATTAGAAAAAGTTGTTTCATATCGCAACGAGGTTTAAACAATACAATTTTTAAACTTGTGGTAAATTAATGAATTAAATTTAGTTTCTGGTTTTTACTCATATAAGACCTCATAACATAATCGCAAAATATTTATATTCCTAATATTTTCAGTTTCCTTGATCAAGGCATAAAAAAGTGAACAGGCCAGTGGAAATGTTGATTTTATATCTNTGGCGGTAAAATTGACAATGAATTAGAAAAAGTTGTTTCATATCGCAACGAGGTTTAAACAATACAATTTTTAAACGTGTGTAAATTAATGAATTAAATTTAGTTTCTGGTTTTTACTCATATAAGACCTCATAACATAATCGCAAAATATTTATGTTCCTAATATTTTCAGTTTCCTTGATCAAGGCATAAAAAAGTGAACAGGCCAGTGGAAATGTTGATTTTATATCTAGGGGAAAGATACAAGGTGGGCAAAGAAATATATCCCGATCAGGGTTTCAGAAGTGATCACTGGATTGTGAAACGCCTTAAAGAACCCAGCATCGCGGTAATGCAAACAGCGACGCATCCTAGAGGACTTGACAGGCTGATGCTGCGTGGACTGGCATTGCCTTCCGCGGTATGGAGGAGAGCCGGACCCACCAACAACTTGGAAGGTCCCAGGTTCTGTGGCGGTAGTCGAGCCCGGAACCCCCGCCTCCTCGGCTTTGTGTCGCTGCAGCAGTAGTTTGTGTGGGTTTCCAACGAAAACGGCGGGTCTTAGGCAGTTCTAACAAAAGGGCTATTTTTGTTTATTAGGTCGTACTTCTATGTTTATAATTCCTGACAGTAAGAAAGTCGTGTGGAATACGAGGTTGGCCACCCCTGTTATTTTCATTACGAAGGGAGGTATTAATGAGGGTTGGCTCTTACGTTGAAGATCCTGATAACATAAAACAATGTTAGGAGAGTTGTATTTTCATTTCACTTCGTTAGCGTTTTGTTGCAAAAATACGGTTTAAAGTCTCGATTCTTAAGGGCTCATACCTCCTTTAATATTCGGTTTAGGTGTAAATTGTTTCATATGATTTCCTTTTACTTCTTCATAAATAATCACCTCCGGGAGATTGTCGGTCTAATTGAGAATCATCCTGTATGAGGTCATATATACAACCGCACTACCACTCTATATTATTGTTGAATTCATGAGAAGTCCCAGAAAGAAATGGGCAATATTCCAGGATACTAGCTGTAGGCAGAGAGAACTTCAGAGAACAGCGTGGTTTGAATGAATAAAATATTAATCAGTTCTCCTTTTGAATGGGAATAACAGAGAAACCATTAAATACAATCCTATGGGACTGCTTGTATTGGGTGTGTGCGAACGTTAATAACAATTACAAGTGTTCTAAATATCCGCCAACAGCGCAATACATCGTCTGCAACGCTGTAGAACACCACATCTAACAGAAGCTATAGTTTCCATGGGAGTGAATTCACAGGCGATCACAATCGCGTCTCTCTAGTGGCGTCCAGTGTCCATGGCTTTGTGGCTTTGGTGTTCTTCAGTGTTCTTCAGAGTTCTTCCCGAATATAAAAATCTAACTGCGTACGTCTGAACATCTGGATGTGTTCTCAAAACTTCCGTACGTCCTGATGGTAATGTGGTTGTGCCCGCGCTGCTGGTAAAAGTAATACTCATCTGGATGAAGCTGGAGAACAGCTGGCAGAATGTTTTCCTGCGACATGGTACGATGGCTTCCACCTGTCACTATTCCGTCAAATAAGAATGGCTCCACAAGTCCTCTGACAGACATACTACACCACACTGGTAACTCAGGAAGTTCAACTTCTTGCCCCACCATAACGTGGGAATTTTATTCATCACAGTACACGCACTTGTGGCGGTTGACGGTTCCATTCTGTTTAAAGTTTTACACATCAGACAAAATAACCACGTCAGTATAAATGTACCTCGACATTGCACATGTTGTTATGAGCCTTGGTGGCTCATAACATCATGTGCAACGTCAAGGTACATTTATACTGACGTGGTGGGTGGCTCATAACACCCTTAGGAAAGGTTAAGTTTAAGGAAAACAGGATAAACTCAGATAATTAAAAGTTTTGTTTGAAATGATTAATAAAGACTTTACTTGATCTAAAGTTAGAAGATTATACAATGATATTCAATTAAAGTTAAGTCCAACGGAAGTGAGAGGGAAGGACTTAATGAAGGCTATTAGTTAAGAAGGAGGATCACATATAAAGGAAGGGAACTTACCACAGCCTGGCACTCGGACCCTCTGACGGAAGCAGCCCAAGGAACAGCCGCTGTCTGGTCTGATGTTCGTAGTAGACGACGCCGGTCCTGGTCGTTGACGTCTATTTCACACTTCTCGCCCCACCACGTGACCGTTGACGAACTTTGCTCCGATTGGTTCCCTTAGTGCTTTGGAGGTGGGCTGTTTCGGTTTTTGTGTTACTTCCCTGAAATGCTCTTGGATCAGTATCTTTGCTATTGCCGTGCGTCTTGTGTGAATGCCTGGTCGACTTGCTGCAATCATTCTTAATCTGATGTTTTGATACTCCAGAAGTTTTGTGGCTTCTTCGGGCTATTATTCTGTCGTGTCTGCAATCGTTCTGGCTTGGCGTTAGTGAACTCTGTGGCGCCTTGTCTTTGGTTTTGCTTGGATAGGAAGTTTGAACAGGACCAATCATAACATTCCCCCCAAAGTGATTAAAAAGAGATATGTCCCCACCTCTGGAGGGATGGTTGAGAACTTAGTAGAGTAGTGACATATTTGCTTGAAAAATAGTGTAAGTCTAGGTCAATGGTAGAAGAAGAGCGTGTAGTGTGGATTCGAGACTTGAGAATGACCCTGTAATGTTCATAGAAGTGTTACAGGGAATAAATGTTGTGGAGAATGGCATAAAAGAGATGTTGGTTCGCCGCCGTCCGTTGGACTCTGCGCACATGTGGGGGCTGGCAGTGAATTTGCTGACCTGTGACATCGTGCTCCTTCTTCCGCTGTCTCGTTTGAGGCTTGGCTGAGGTGGAAGGAAGGTGTAGGGAGGGCGAACGGATGTTGGATGTACATTAATTTACACATACACTACTAGACACTTTTCAGTCATCGTACATAGGAATCTCTTCATATAAAATCCAATATAGACAGAATATTAATTTAAAATGATCGTGAGTAAAAGTAGCTAGGCAAGCATACTATTTGAATTCCTTTACATTATACTGTTCCATATCGTAATTTTGAACAAACACTCTCGGGTAAGTACAATCGGCAGGGAAAACTTGCTGCCCGACTTTGTACAATATAAAGTTAATCAAAAAGTCACCAGAAGGCAGCTTTTGTGTACACTGATAACAGTCCCCTGCTTTGTTCGCACTAAGGCGCACACAACTACTCACAATGTAGTCTAATAACAAGTGTACAGAAGTGTACAAGCATCTAAATACATAATTCCTACTACAGCTATTTAAAAAGAGAATATACATTTTGGTATAGCTATGACATGAATTATCCAACTATTATAACCACGTTTCCTGAACAATGAACTGATTGAAAGTATAAACACAATTTACGTGAATAAAAGCGTCCAC
This sequence comes from Clitarchus hookeri, assembly GCA_002778355.1. NCBI lineage: Eukaryota > Metazoa > Arthropoda > Insecta > Phasmatodea > Phasmatidae > Clitarchus > Clitarchus hookeri. The sequence continues at coordinate 445,356 of NQII01000243.1, read as the reverse complement.
GCACTTCAGTACTGATCATACTGTACTGAGTGTCCCTATTTATATCCGAATCACCTTTTCAGGATATTGTCACTCTGCCTTGCTTCACTGATGGTTCTCAAACCAAGTATTGGATAGGCCAATTCTGAGGCATAACTGATTTATACAAAGTGACATCTGTATTAGATAATGCCTCACAAAGTACGAATCAAATTGTATATAAAAATGACGTTTCGTGCTATATTTACAATAATTTATTCATATACTGCTACGTATTACTGTACATGTTACCTGTCTTGAAAAAGAATTGTTGCTATATTCGTTAATTCCTTAAATCAGTGTTCTAATGATAATAAATTATATCTACTTATACTATGGGTGCACCCTGCAGGAACTTATGGAGACAATGCATTGTAGGAAAACCAAGTGGGAGAGGGTTGAATGAGCCTATTATGTTTGATTAAATTTGTAATTTCAAAGTATCTGAGTTTCTGCCGGCAGTTTAAATAGGCGCATTTAACTAATAGGATGTGGGTTATAAGGATGGGTGAACGAGGCATGTGCACATATGGGGGTGTGAGCTCTGTTTCTGTAGACAGACCTTCAGAAAACAACTGCAAATCTTTTACCACCGCATCGCGGTAGTTTGTTTTACTTTAGTAGGCGTTGGTAGGCGTGCAGTATCATGCCACTCACGGATGCGAGAGACGCGCTGGAGTGACACCTGGTGTCCTATGCAGCTTCCAACCACAGCTGTACCGCGAGCGTCAGTTCACGTTAGTCCATTCTGGCAGTCGTACGGGTTGTGAGCTTCCGTGCTTACTGCACGAAGAGGAACACTTTATAACGAAAAACTGTTCCGACTAGATCTTGTTTTGTTGTCCTTGGTTAGACGTGGCACTGTGGCACTGTGCGTTATGCGTAATAGGAAAAAGGAAAGAGAATGAGATTGATGACACAGTTAGGGAAGAGACGACCGGTAGAAACATTCACTTCGGCAGTGACTTATGTATTATGATTCGTTCGGTTTAACTGTGTTTGCCGTAAAATCTGTGCCATCTGACAAATTCTAAAATACGGGAAAATGCAGACTCCGATCAGTATTGCAATAACTGTCGTTATGAAATATGAATATTGTGGTAGTGTAATCATGGGCGTGAATACGTAATTGTACTAGTCGGGGAACTCAATTATATCATGATTTAAAATGGTGTTGACCTGATCTAAATTGGATGGAATTTGCCAGTCCATGTGTAACAAGTGAGATATATTCGAAACATGTATCCCCGTGTGTATTTGAAGTTGGTTCAGTTGGAAATAAGTGTTGCAGAGCCAGTGAATCGGAACACCAATATTTATCTGTGTTGTATTTGTTGCTCGTGTGTCGCACGTGTGCGTTTTCTGAATAATCACGTTATGCGCCGTTCTTAATTTGCAGTGATATGGAAGATTAAATTATATTATTCCTATGGATTCATGATTGAATTTGTGTATTGTGCCATTTAAGCAGTCTATATAACGGTGACGGTATATTACTGATTAAAAACTAGTCCGGGAAAAATTCCGTGATTTTTAAAAGTGAGTCGTTTGTACATTAAAATTGACATGCATCCATATTTAGTGGTTGTTGACATGCGAAAAACATTTATTTGAAGCAGAGGATAGTTTTGGTTACTGGTCTTGTACGCAGGATGCGGTAAATGTGATCCGCGTGTTCTGTTGTGTATTTAAGTCAACAATTTGTTGTGTCAGAAAATCAAGTGCTATAGTTTTTCATTAGTGTGCAAATAACACGATCTATTACGAGATTGAAAGGGAGTCGGTATCAAGTGATAAACATGCCAATCTGATGTTTTCAGCAAAAGAGGTATTTGGATTTTAACAACAAATTGAGAAGGACTGATGCTACATTCTGTTAAGGGAAGCTGATAATATACAGTGTGATGTGTCGCCGATTATTGCTAACTCCAATTCCGAGGATTCCAAATGTTTGTTGTATGTCATGAAGGTCTTTTATAAACTTCTCTTCTGGAACGAGTTTAATTGGAAAGTGGTTCGTTTTGCACTGCATGATGTGTGTCAATATTTACTGTTCCTGGAAGTGTTAGTTGTTGCATTAGTGCTAAAAGTTCCGTGTGAAATGAGGTGCTATGTTGTCTCAACGCAAGTGTTATGTTGTTAATGGTGTCCGCAATTAAATGTAATCTACCATAAATTTGTGACGTTGTGTTTGCACATTGTTTATGATGTCTTTGATGGCCTGATTATTTGTATGCACCGGCTTTTGGATATTATTGACATTCTGTATGATAATTTAATCATTTGAAATTTATTTTTCTAAGTGACTCTTGAATAACGTATTGCAACACTAATGTAAACAAGTCGCCTATGAATTGGATTCCTCGACGTTTCCATATCTGCGGTTCCTTTTCCGCGTGGTATTCGGTTACCAGGATTTGTTGCTGGATATTGTCGATTGTGCGTGTTAAAGTTTTCGCATTTTTACATAAGTATGTAATGTTGAACTGGCACATGTGGTTCTCCCATGTTTGTGTGATGAAAGTCGGCCGTGGCGTTTGAAACGGAATACTATAAATCACTTGAATGGATTCCTCGTATATGATGGCTTGGTGAACGCCATACCGGTAAATGCCGGAATGAATCCGGAATATCGGATAACTGCTGGGAGTGATGGAAAAAGATAACAACGCAGCACTTGTAATGATGAGTAATCTCCTGCAAATAACATGACACGTAAGTTCCTTTTATTATAAATTCTTTCATTACTTACTTAATAATTTGACATTTCTGTATAGGCGAGGCTGTACATTCTGTGACCTGACGTGAGTATTTATCTGTCCGATAGCGGTGTGGGGTGTTACTTGTACGTTTGCCCTAGGGGGTGCGGACTGATGTATGGTTTGAGCATTGTTTACTAATTGTGATTGGCGGTTATGTGAATTGGAACCTGCTTGAGTGAACCTTTGAGTGTTTCTTAAATAAGCCAACTTAATATGTTGTGTATTCACGGTATCCCTAAATTTATTTCCATGATGTCTCATATCTATGACTACTGTGTTTTTAGAGGGGACCTTGAATATTTTATAGGGACCGATAAATTTATATGATAGACTTTTCCTCCGTGCGTGGTTTTTCAGCCACACCGATTGATTGTCCTTGTACTGAGAGGGATGAAACCAATTATTAAAATATTTAGTTTGGACCCGTTGACGTTTACCGATATTCTTTGCAGCTGTGGCTCGTACATTTTCTAAAGTTTTTACCCAGTNGTGTGAAGGTTGGCTTGCATTAACTCCGTGGATGAGATAAAACGGTGTGAACCCCGTTGTTGTATTAACGGTAGTGTTATAGTAGAATATAATAAATTCTAAACATTTGTCCCAATTATGTTGGTCGGACTCCGCGTACATTGTTAGATGTTGGCCAATGACCTTATTCATGGCCTCAGTTAAACCGTTAGCCTGCGGATTATAAGCCGTAGTGCACAGTCTTTTGATTTTTAATTCGTCTAACAATTGTGAAATTACTTCATTTTGGAATGACGTGATGCGATCAGATAATAAAAACTTTGGACACCCAAATCTAAGTACTATTTTTTAAATAAATTGTGCCCACGTCTTTGCATCTATGCTTTTGACTGGTGTAGCCATTACATAGCGTGTAGCATGTTCGGTTATAACTAAAATGTACTTATTACCAGCTTTTGTGGTCGGAAAGGGTCCTTTGGCATCGATTGACCACATAGAAAATATAGGAGGAGGTGGAATGGGCTGCAACTCTCCTGATGGTTTAGTATTCGCTTGTTTAGGATTTTGGAAAGTCTCACACGTTTTAATATACTCCTTGACATCTTTTTGTATTGTTTCCGAAGTATATGCGTGTTTTATTTTATCTATAATCTTACAAACACCAAAATGTCTGCCTCCGACTAACTCATTGTGATGGGCCATTATAATTTCTGGCATGTAATGCCGTGGTACCACAGTTAGATGATGTTTGCCTGTTGGCATATGTAATTTATAATATATTTCCCCATTAGCTGTTACCCCATACCTGCGAGATAAACAACGAATTGCTGGTGAAACACTATCAGGTTGTGTAAGAGCTTGTTTTAATTGTAAAATAAATGGGTCCTTGTCATACTTTCCCTGAAATGGTGACGTGTTTGTCGGAATATGCTGAAGTGGGAATAAAAAAAGTTTGCTTTCTGGTTCGTGATTCAGTCACATTTGAAATCACTGGGGTAAAGTGTACTTGATGATGAATGGACTTTGTATACAACACAACATTAGCTACCGGCCTATCACACTGAACAGATTTACTTTGAGCATTTTCCTCTGACACTATATGAATATTGATCTGATAGTAAGTTGATACTTCGTGTTGTATTAATTGAACTAGGAGATTATGCAGTTAGTTTTTAATTTTTATCTTAGATATATTACCTGCTCTATTTCCCACGATATACCAAGTATGTCTATATTCTTCCCCATTTTGGAAGATAAACCACACGATTGTACTCTTGACCTCTTCAGTTTTTTCTTTGCTAAAAATATCACTATTGACAGGGCCTCAAAAATATTATCTACGTGCGGGGGAATATTAAGTAATGTATAAATGTTATTATTTATTCTTTTCTGGTATATGTTTTCGATGTCAGTGTTTGGTAAACGAGATAAATAATCAGCTATGAAATTATTTCGTCCCATAAAAATTTTAGTTTCAAATGAAAAGTCGGTTAAGGCAGTTGCAAATTTCTGGATACGATTGTTGTGTTCAGCCATAGATGTGAAATATCTAAGTGATGCGTGATCTGTTTCGACTATAAATTTTCTCCCGTATAAATACTGCCGAAAGTATGTAAAAAAATATTTAACCGCTCCCAGTTCCCTTTCTGTCGTCGACCAACTTCTCTCGTTCTGTGCCAGTGATTTTGACGCGTAAGCTATAACAAACCGTCGACCCTGTTGGTCTTCTGTAAAAGTGCTCCGCCAACAGCTGTTTTGGACGCATCATAACTAAGATTGTTTTCCTGTTATCTATAAAGGGTGCTAGTACCGGACGTGAAGTTATAGCTTTCTTTATCTGTAAAAACGCTGACTGTTGTGGAATATCCCAGTAGAATTTTGTGTCTTTTTTTGTTAGTTCTGTTAGAGGCTGCGCAGTTTTCGGGTAGTCACTAATACATTTTCGTAAGTAAGAAGTAAGCCCCAGAAAGGATCGCAACTGTTTACGTTTATGGGTGAGGGTGTGTTAACTATTATTTGATTGTTCTCTGGATTTAGTGCTAGACCCTTAGGCGTTAGTTGATGCCCTAGTATTTTTATTTCCTGGAATGCAAATTTACATTTTCTTGGATGACATTTTACCCAAAATTCTCTCATGTGTACAAGTAGTTTTTCAAGATTACGAATGTCTTCATGAAAATCATTTCCTGTTACAAATATATCGTCCGCGTAACATATTACTGACTGCCATCTAAGGTCCCCTAATAGTGTGTCGACAAATTCCTGAAAAAATTTTGGGCTGCTTTTCAATCCCATTAGTAATCTATGGATTGAAACAATCCTATCTGGTCTATAGCAAACGCCAATTTATATCGATCTTCTGGTTTAATGGGAATCGCATAAAATCCGGAAACATATCTAAACTAGTAATATACGTCATATTTTGGAGAAATCTCCAAATATCGTTCGTTCGTGGCAGTGGATAATTTTTGTATGGAATTAAATTATTAAGTCTCCTGAAATCAGTTACCATTCGTATTGTCCCGACCTTTTTCGGTACGACTGGACACGGAGCGGCATAAGGAATTGTTGATTTTTCGATTATGTTAGCATCTAACATATCTTGGATTTGTATTTGAATAGCTTCTCTCCTTGAAGGAGCTTTTTTGTACGGTTTGCAATGTACGTGTTTGGTGGTTGTTAAATCAATTTGGATGTGTTATTTTCGTGTTTCAGTTAATTCTGTAATCATAAACGTGAATCTGTCTTTTTATTTCTGTAATAGCGTTTGAATTTTCTCTTTTTCCTCTGGTTGTAAAGCTGGATTTATGTTTTTATACGGTAGTTGGTGGTCGTCAGGCTCTAAACTTTGCATTTGTTGGATTGTGTTGAAAAAGAAAACACTATTATCTTCGTCCAGATCAATAAACGGTACTGTAATGATTTTATCATGCGTATGTCTAAGTGTTGCGACTTTTGCGTACAAATCTGGGATTAAACGGTGTTTCCGAATAAAGTCACACCCTATTACGGCGCCAGCTTGAAGGTTTTCAATTAATAGAAACTCATGTGTGTATGTGTGCCCTTCAATTTGGAATGTTAGATTTATATAGTTTTGAGGAGATGGTAGTTCGTCCGTCGCTGCCATTATTTTAAAGGGTTGTGAGAGTGGTTTTAATTTGCGACTTCCTACCATGGTTGCGGCTATGCATGACTTGGAACAGCCCATATCAATTAAAGTTTAAATGCGGTGTCTTTCGTGTTAATGATGATTTTCCGTGTGGTGCCTACACTCTTTGTGATTTTCATGTTCGCTATGGAGACTGGCTTTTTCTCCTTGTAGTTGGTCAGTTGTGTTGCTGTGTGGAAGTCTTTCACACTCAACGTCGGTATATTATGTTCTTTAAATTTGCTGTGTTTTTCGTATGCCTGCTTACCTACAGTGCGTGAACTGTGTGGTTTAGTAACTGTATGTTTTCGTTGAAAACTTTGAAACCTACCGCGNATGTTTTCGTTGAAAACTTTGAAATCTACCGCGCATGTCCGTTTGCCACTCTATACCTTTCTTGGGAAACATTGGGCATATGGCAGAACGATGTTCCTCGTAGAAACATAACACGCAGGCATGTGCGAATTCGTTCTGCGGCCCGTATTTTACCGCGGCATATTGCCGTACTACTCTCGGTGCTGGACCTTGTTGTGTTACGTTTTCTATGTGCTGCGGATAATTTTGTCTTCTGTTATGTAGTTCCCTATTTGGAACATTATGAGGGGGGTACGGANACTGTGTGGTTTAGTAACTGTATGTTTTCGTTGAAAACTTTGAAATCTACCGCGCATGTCCGTTTGCCACTCTATAGCTTTCTTGGGAAACATTGGGCATATGGCAGAACGATGTTCCTCGTAGAAACATAACACGCAGGCATGTGCGAATTCGTTCTGCGGCCCGTATTTTACCGCGGCATATTGCCGTACTACTCTCGGTNAAACATAACACGCAGGCATGTGCGAATTCGTTCTGCGGCCCGTATTTTACCGCGGCATATTGCCGTACTACTCTCGGTGCTGGACCTTGTTGTGTTACGTTTTCTATGTGCTGCGGATAATTTTGTCTTCTGTTATGTAGTTCCCTATTTGGAACATTATGAGGGGGGTACGGAGCCGGTTAACGTCCGTTTTGTAAACGTCTCTTCTTTTGTTAACTACATGTCGTACCTTCTCTCGGCTGTTAGTTTGATACTTTGGCTAATATCTCCTTCTTTAAAATTCTATTGTTCACGGTTGTCGTGGTCTGATAGCCCGGCTGGCATACCTGTTACCTATCGGTGTCCGTATGCAAGGCATCTGTTGCGGTCTGACCGAAAAACATGTTGTACTAGGCTTACAAAATTGACTCGCTATGTGCGCATATGTCTGCCTTTGCTTGTCCCCTTGTGTGGGTTGAAGTGTGCAGGGTGCACAGGGGAAAACTACATCTTTTACTCTCCATTCTTTGAATTGTTAAATGTTTTTGCTTGAGGCGTACGATAAGGTCGNCACAGGGGAAAACTACATCTTTTACTCTCCATTCTTTGAATTGTTAAATGTTTTTGCTTGAGGCGTATGATAAGGTCGATTCATGAGTGGTTGGGGGCAATAGTATGGGTATGGCGGTGCTGAGCTGTGGAACGGGTACGGTGGAACTTGAAACATGGAAGGCACGTTCATCGCGGGCGCGCTGTATGTACGAAAACGTCTGGGTTTTCTGAAATTTACTTCTCGTGTTTGCCGTTCTAGGTGAACTTTGTTTTGTTGGTCACGGGGTTTTTCGTCTACCATAGTGTTATCTCGGGACACTGATAGTTTACTAATTTTTTCCTTCATCTCCTTAATCTGAGTTGCCATGAAATTCTTAGAGTTGTGCATATGTTTGTGTAGATTTTGTCTATATTTGTCTTGTGGGCGGAGATATACGGACTATAACGTCTAGTAAAGAACGTCACTTGTATTGTTCATGACTATAAGTTTATCGACTATCGTTGGTGCTAAGAAATTCCAGAGAATTTCTATAATTTCCTCCTCTGGCTTGTTGTTTCTAACCATACTGGGGAGAAAAATGATTTCCTGTACATGTGCGTTGCGGATTCATGAGGCTCCTGTCGCTTTTCGTACAACTTTCTTTTATTTTTAGCGATGGTTTCTTCAGTCGAAAAAACACTAGTCAGTTGACGCGTAACTCTCTCCCATGAAAGTTAGTGTGGCTATGTTTCATTTACAATATTTTCATATACTCTTTTGGGTGAGCCTAGAAGGTATATTTGTAGTCGTTTAATTTTGGTTTCCTCATCCCACTGGTTGATGTTGGCCCCTGTTTAAAATGACTATAACAATTCCGAAATGTCTTCCTCCTGTGTACCATGAAATTTCTCTACCTGCACCGGTTGTTGTAATACGATGTTAAATTTCGGTATTTCCTCCATTTTTGTAAGCGGTTGAGTATTCAACGTACCTGTATCGATGGGTTGTGTGGGTTGAGATTGGTCTGGTAGGCACTGTGTGTCTATATTCTGATAACTATTTTCGCCTATATATTGACAAGGTATTTCGTATCCATCAGGATCTGTAGCCCCTAGAAACCCTTGGTTATCTAGCTGTGTGGAATGTAAACTCTGAAATTACGATCTTGTACAGGGCCTATTACTGCCGTGTATAAGTTTCAGTTGTGTATTACTATTCACGTTTGCCTCCATATCCCTCGCTCTCGGGTTAGCTGTTACTTCATCCAAAAATCGTTTTAACAGAGATTTCCTTTTCGGAGAACTAGCCATTTAATAACGCGTTTCCATGTTTCATTGTGTATGTAAGACACGCCTTACCCAAATATGATAATTAAGCAGAATAAGCAATTTATCACCAAGCACACGTAATTGATAAACCTAACTTATGGTTTGTGAAGGAAGTACACTGCAGAAAATGTTAATAAATGAGTGATCCGAAGAGGGTGGGTCNAAACCTAACTTATGGTTTGTGAAGGAAGTACACTGCAGAAAATGTTAATAAATGAGTGATCCGAAGAGGGTGGGTCGGTGGAAGATATAGGAGGTGGGTTTGACTCACTTGCTAGTCGATTGGTAGGGTTCTTAAGGGGCCTCCACCATTTGTTATGAGCCTTGGTGGCTCATAACACTCTTAGGAAAGGTTAAGTTTGNTAGGGTTCTTAAGGGGCCTCCACCATTTGTTATGAGCCTTGGTGGCTCATAACACTCTTAGGAAAGGTTAAGTTTGAGGAAAACAGGATAAACTCAGATAATTAAAAGGATTGTTTGAAATGATTAATAAAGACTTTACTTGATCTAAATAGAAGAGTATACAGTGATATTCAATTAAACTTAAGTCCAACTGAAGTGAGAGGGAAGTACTTAAGGAAGGCTATTAGTTAAGAAGGAGGATCACATATAAAGGAAGAGAACTTACCCTAGCCTCGCACCCGGACCCTCTGACGGAAGCAGCCCAAGGAACAGCCGCTGTCTGGTCTGATGTTTGTAGTAGACGACGCCGGTCCTGGTCGCTGACGTCTATTTCACACTTCTCGCCCCACCACGTGACCGTTGACGAACTTTGCTCCGATTGGTTCCCTTAGTGGTTTGGAGGCGGGCTGTTTCGGTTTTTGTGTTACTTCCCTGAAATGCTCCTGGATCAGCATCTTCGCTGTTGCCGGGCGTCTTGTGTGAATGCCCCGTAGACTTGCTGCAATCATTCTTAATCTGATGTTTTGATACTCCAGCAGTTTTGTGGCTTCTTCGAGCCATTATTCTGTCGTGTCTGCAATCGTTCTGGCTTNGATGTTTTGATACTCCAGCAGTTTTGTGGCTTCTTCGAGCCATTATTCTGTCGTGTCTGCAATCGTTCTGGCTTGGCGTTAGTGAACTCTGTGGCGCCTTGTCTTCGGTTTTGCTTGGTTAGATGTTTGAACTGGTCCAATCATAACAATGTTCAAAACCCAATCACAAAATTTGACACACCAAACTGGGTCGTCGTAATTCGTAGCGTGACGTAAAGTGGGAATGTAGTGTCTCCACATTACTTGCTTTGAAATGCATCGGGCACTTCATTTACTAACACCTAACTCATGCGTAACTGGCCGTATGGATTTCGACTACCCGAAGTAACGTTTGAATGTGTGTTACACGGCCCACACACTTCCTTCGTCCGTTGTCGTTCTCTTCCTGCCACACTGTCCTTTCTTCACATCACACACATTTCCGTCCCTCACAAACTTGTCACTTGATCGTGTCATTGTTACGCCTGACGGTGGCGCAGTGTCTTATTCTGCCTTCCATCGTCTCTTCACCTCAATCACGTGGTCGCATTTCTAATATCACTTTAAAATACACTTACGTTGCTCGAAAGAAAACTTTGTCACCTTCGCCATTTCCTCTACAATTGCAGTGCTGCCGCTTGTGGTTGCAAAGGGAATTGACAACTGAATGGCCACAAAGTTGTCCTTATAACGTTAAATACACGCAGTCCCATTGGTTTGTCTTTAAGTTTCTCTGTTATTACCGTACAAATAGTGTAGACATTTATGTGGGACGTTCGTTACAAATGAGGTTGAAATGAGGTGAGAACGGTGCGGCGCTGGAATTAAAGAGTGGGAGAAGCAGAATATCCTCGAGATTACCTACCGACCAGCGGCATCGTCCGGCACTATTCCCACTTGCGTAAATCCGGGAGTGAGCCGACCGGAGATTGAACCTGGTTCACTTTGGTGGTAGAGAGCAGGCTAACCGCTCAGCCACCGCGGCCCCTTTAAGAATGTGGGTTTGATCCCGCCGGAGTATTAAACCCGATGCACTGGAGGGAGGCAAGTGGCCTGGTCGCTGCACTTACATAGCCATAGACGTACTGATTAAATAGCATCTTCCGCTATAGTGATTTGGTTTGTGCTTCAGATTTGCCGTATTGATTTTCCTACGAATCAGAATCACAAACCAAATCACTACAGTGGAACATGCTATTCAGTTTACTAATTTATTTTATTGGATAAAGCTTATGTGATACTTTATGGGGTACGTTTGTTTTAAAAAAATTTAACATTTTATCATTTGCGTTTGTGGAAATACAAATGGCTTCACTCAAAGGAACCTAAACAATTTTTAATATTTCAAGTAACGAAATCAAATAATTTTGTCTGCGATTATTCATTATTTTCTATCAAAATATTTTGAACTGAAACTTGACGGTGTAACACGGTGTAATACTTTTTTAAAAGATTGCCTTTCTACCCAGGGAGGCAATATGAACAGTACTGCATATTTGGGGAGTGCTATAGCAGAAAGAGCCGACTTGGAAGTGTTTTTAGGCAGATATAGATATGTAACTACAGTACTATCTATATAAGCTAAATCACAAGATATTCTATCAAAACAATCCGTTGTTAATACCACGGAGTCATATTAATATCACGGCGTCGTATGCAGTATAGATCACATTATGCCCCGAGAAGGAAGCTAGGCTGCTATAAAACTATTTCAGCGANTTGTTAATACCACGGAGTCATATTAATATCACGGCGTCGTATGCAGTATAGATCACATTATGCCCCGAGAAGGAAGCTAGGCTGCTATAAAACTATTTCAGCGATAACGATACCTTAGTGATCTGGCGGTTAACGTATCTTATTCTGCAGTCTACGTTGAACAAGTTTTTTTGACGGCAGGTGTGTTTTACATAACCCAGTAGTCTTGGGGCAGCGTTGACTGAGCGGTTAGAGTGCTCGCCTCTTATCAAGGCAAAGCGGGTTCAATCCCAGGCTGGGTCACTCCCGGATTTTCGCAAGTGGGAATAGTGACAGACGATGCCGCTGGTCGGCGGGTATTCTCGAGGATATTATGTTTCTCCCACCCTTGAATTCCGGCCCTGCTCCGTTCTTACCTCATTTCACCATCTTCGGCTTTCAATACCTCGTTGATAAGAGCAGCCCACATCTCGCAACACTACCCAGTAGTCATTTGCTTCACATTTCTCTTTTCTCCAAATCACTATTTGGTTGAGCTTTTGTCACTCCAAACACTGGTTCAGCAGAGTGTTAAAATATTGAACAGATAAACAATAGTTATTATTTACCTTGAACAAGTCATATTAGTAGTAATTTCAAACCATTTACAGAATTATTTCCAGTGACAATTACACACAACTTACGATATAGGGCCTAAAAATAATCAGTACCTATTTTTAAGAATGTACTGTTTTAAAATTTACATTATTGTCTTTGTAGAATCAAAATAAAATTTTTAATAGTTCTGCCAGCTTCAGTAAAAGTGCCAGCTAATAGGCATTTGTTTCGTAGAGTTCAAATTATATAGGAGTTGCATAATTTTCCGGATTGTGGTGCAAGTATTTACTCCAATAAAGTAAAGATATTTTACTCAAAGTTTTCACGATATGTTTTTGTACCCACAGTTTCTCTTGCGCCCACGAGAAAGATCGTAACTCACCAAGTATGTCCAAACACGTATGGATTTTTGGAAATGTTTGAGGAATTTATTTTCCTTAATGTATTGTTGAATATTACGTCTGAAATTTCTTACGTAATGAATGGTAAACTCAAACCAATGCGAACAGTTAAGAGTTTTTAGCAGTGGCACACTCCCCCATCCAGATAGAAAATTAAACTATTTGCCAAGGAGGAAGGGAGGGGGAGGGGTATTTTTAGTGACTTTTTTTAACCTATAGGATATAAGCCAACTGCAGTGTTATATGTCTCCAATCTGTGCATGGTGTAAAATTAAGAACAAGGGCGACACAAACTTTTGCGCTACACAGAAAACTTGGGTTTTGAAAGTGGGAATATGTTAGTTGTCTGTGGCCTCGTGTGATTTACAGCCAGTACTTTCTATCGNTTGAAAGTGGGAATATGTTAGTTGTCTGTGGCCTCGTGTGATTTACAGCCAGTACTTTCTATCGGATATATGCATCAAGCTTCCTTATTATAGTTTGTACGAGGGAAAGTATTCTTATCAACCATTATGCATTATTATTCTTCAGAGAGGAAAATCCCTTTCCCTGGCAGGAAAATAACGTTTCTGACATAAACTGATTCGCACACTGCCCGCCATCCACATAAATAACCAATCTCTAACTCAAACCAACAGTCTAANTTCTGACATAAACTGATTCGCACACTGCCCGCCATCCACATAAATAACCAATCTCTAACTCAAACCAACAGTCTAAATTGTCTGTCTAGGGTATATGTTAGGATACGCAGGTAGTTTATGCGATACTTCACGTACGTCAGGTCTGCACTGCANGTTGTCTGTCTAGGATATATGTTAGGATACGCAGGTAGTTTATGCGATACTTCACGTACGTCAGGTCTGCACTGCAATGATAATGCAATGGACGGTGACTCGGAGACAAGTGCTGTTGCTTGTGTCGAAGGTCTTTGTAGAGACGCTGCGATTAGTGCGACCCTTCGTGGAGCACTGCTGCTTGCCGTCATACGTGAATTGCTCAGCCTTTTACGNTAGTGCGACCCTTCGTGGAGCACTGCTGCTTGCCGTCATACGTGAATTGCTCAGCCTTTTACGAGATAACCTAAATTCATAGTTGAATATGTGGAATTTACATTAACTGTTTGTGGATTCACTTCCAAACTACAGAATAAAGTTTGTATGAAAATATATTATACTTTTGATTATTTATACTTTTAATGCTAATGGAATATATTCAAGTTACGATAAATATTAATGTCGTGAATGAAAACTTAGTTTTCTTGAAACACAAGGTATAAACAAAAGGTCTTGCCACTATTACAACATATTGTGATATTGACAGTTTTTTGCTTGATTGGCATGTTTATAGTTCTGAGAGTTCTGTTTCCAAGAATCCAATTAAATGTTAAACACGAAGGTGGCTACTGTTCTGCTGGAATGGCCACCATACTACGATTCACTCTGCATAGAAAATGACGCATGGAACTGTTAACTACGGTATAAAATATTCTCTAAAAATATATATAGAACCTTATAAGGAGAAGAACATAGCACGATATATTAAATTTATTATTCAATTATTGATTATGCTACGTTCTGACTGCTTAATAATAATATATTTTCAAGGCCTGAACTCAACAATAACATTTTTATAGCATGTAACGGTAATGATTAAGAATCACTGCTTTTGAGGAGGAAACACATCTGGGTTATGAGAACTATTTACTTGGCTTTTGCAAAGCACCTTGTTGAAATTCTGGTGGGCTTCTACCACGAAAAAAGTAAATAAAAAAACAAAAATTGTAAAAGGCATTTACAGCCTATGTTCACATGTATCGCCAGGGTATATTCATCATATTATGACACAGTGACATTAAGCACAGCCAATTGAAAGTCGTTAAATTATAACAGGAAATTGCATATTGGTTTAGTCATTTCACTACAATTTACAGTTACTTAAGCATATGCGTTTGTGGACTGCCGTTCGTGACGATTGGAGTGTTAAATCTAATTCTTATGTGGAAGCATGAGCACTTGTGAAGTTTAGAATTGTTTCAATAGGCGAACGTATCCTATATGTATTTTATCTGCATATATAAACACATACCCATATATCACAAAGGAGGTGTATGTGCCATCATTATGGATGAGTGTAATTGATTTTCAGTTAATCCGTATAGTGGGATATGCATAATCAAATATTACTATGGAAATTATATCCAATTTCATATTGCATATTAGCATGGAAATTTCAAATCTTGTGTTCTATCTGCATTTAGCCATGGACTGCAAAAAAACTAATCCAACTAAACTTAATCTCACAATAGGTGAATCCCAGAGGGCGGCTGTGACGAGTGGCTACCGCACGTCGGATTAAGGGCAATGAGGTCTCCCAAGGTTAAATCTGATTCTGACGCAACTGAATTACAGTTTATTCCTGTTAGTCCTCAATGTACGGTTTCCAATGCGCAATAGCGTGTCAGCACACCCATTCCCCACAATTCACGTATCGATAAGGTAGGTTAAGTTAGGTACTCTTGCATTTAACACAATTAAGAAACTATATTGACATTATTTTCCATGTTTTACACCTCAAATTTACGTGATAGTCAAAGCGCTCCCCACTATCGCATTTCGTAGTATGCCCTCGCATATCTTGAGATGTCCCCATTGAAATTCATATCCAGCATGATAAGTAATGTTAGTATATTCCATTAATGGTTACTTCCAACTTTTCTAAGGTTCTGCTCAAGTTCTACTTTTAGTATATTCCTCCGCCTCATGCAAACATAGGTCATGAGTCTAGAAAATTACAACAAAGGGACAATGCGCCACATGCATGCCCACTAAATGTAATAATATTCTCCATAATAACAATTTATTATTAGGTGTTTCCAGCACACGTGTTTTCTCACTATATTAATTCACTATAATTATAAGTGAAATGTTATAATTTTAAGATAAAATATAAATAAAATTTCAACCTAACAAGAATTAAGGTAATTTAATGTAAACACAAGTATAAAATGCTTCTCACAAAAGACTTATTAAGGAAACCACCAAACATGTTATACATAGTGTGATTTTCCAAAGGTTTGATTAAAAAATCTAAAGGAACCACGAATAGACAATACATATTAATTTCTGAGATTTTTTCCGGTTTTTCTGAAAAGCCAACAAATATTAACAAATACTGGAGTATTTCTTTAAAGTAGGTAATTACAAACTAAAAAAGAAAAGTTTATTTACTGAACAGAACCATAACTGATAACACAATATATGACACAAGAATGTTTAGAGAAAGTAACCTGCCTGGAAAATATTACGAAAATTACCATAAAATATACATTTGAAAATGTAGGAAGGGACATTGTGCTGTTTCTGTGGGNCTGGAAAATATTACGAAAATTACCATAAAATATACATTTGAAAATGTAGGAAGGGACATTGTGCTGTTTCTGTGGGAGTGTGGTATACTATTTGTGTGCTTAGGGTACAAAAAGTTGCCTATACTTAGGCCTTAAACAAACATTTGTGATCACCTCACTTTAACTGATACACGACCTTAACCCTAAGCTATTTACGGCACAGTCACCTGGGGTACTTTGTCTAACAACCATAGGCTACATTTTCATATAAAATATATGTATCATATATATAAATTTTAATATTTGGTCGTGGTTTAAAGCTACCCACTCTGGTACACAATTACCCGTAATGATGGCGTGACAGGTTTATGTTTGAATGTTTTATTTCGTATTTACCTTAAGCAGATATGACGGAGATGCTGAATGCAGTGTTTATCTCTTATTCTGATACAACTCGGAGAAANCTGGAAAATATTACGAAAATTACCATAAAATATACATTTGAAAATGTAGGAAGGGACATTGTGCTGTTTCTGTGGGGGTGTGGTATACTATTTGTGTGCTTAGGGTATAAAAAGTTGCCTACACTTAGGCCTTAAACAAACATTTGTGATCACCTCACTTTAACTGATACACGACCTTAACCCTAAGCTATTTACGGCACAGTCACCTGGGGTACTTTGTCTAACAACCATAGGCTACATTTTCATCTAAAATATATATATCATATATATAAATTTTAATATTTGGGCGTGGTTTAAAGCTACCCACTCTGGTACACAATTACCCGTAATGATGGCGTGACAGGTTTATGTTTGAATGTTTTATTTTGTATTTACCTTAAGCAGATATGACGGAGATGCTGAATGCAGTGTTTATCTCTTATTCTGATACAACTCGGAGAAANCGTATTTACCTTAAGCAGATATGACGGAGATGCTGAATGCAGTGTTTATCTCTTATTCTGATACAACTCGGAGAAATTCTGCCTAGGTCGTCTTCTCTATAATTGCTCTACTCTGTACAGTAGGTTCCCAATTTTCCCGCCGAAGTGCTACAATTAAAGATTCGAGCTTTACTTCGCCTTTACGGAACCTGTAAAGAAAACCGAACATATAGCGTGTACACAATGAATATACTGCAGCTAGTTACAAATATATTCAAATGAATTCAAAAACAGGCATTACTTACAGAGAAAGGCCACATCTGTATTTCGGTTTTCATACCTATTTGTTCAACCTCAGGTAGAACAACTGATGGCCATTGTCAGTTTCAATCAATGGCATTTTACACCCAACTTCAATTTTTTGTTGAAGTCACTCTAATTGGGTAATCTACACAATTTACTACTTACAAAAATTAACCAACGTGAGTTTTTTNTTTTTTGTTGAAGTCACTCTAATTGGGTAATCTACACAATTTACTACTTACAAAAATTAACCAACGTGAGTTTTTTGTCAATTACAATATGCCAGCCATCTTGCGGAAGGATACATGTGTCGAATGCGCCTTCCCAGCGAGAGCAATACCATTTGCGCCGAGGTATCTGCGCGGGGCAGATTTTTCTGCATTTTGCGTCGGTCATGTTACCACTTGCGTCGCTGTTTGTTCTATTTAATTCCACTGCGGTGCAGTGCACGTGCACATTTTATGCTGCACCCATACANTTTTTTGTTGAAGTCACTCTAATTGGGTAATCTACACAATTTACTACTTACAAAAATTAACCAACGTGAGTTTTTTTCTCAATTACAATATGCCAGCCATCTTGCGGAAGGATACATGTGTCGAATGCGCCTTCCCAGCGAGAGCAATACCATTTGCGCCGAGGTATCTGCGCGGGGCAGATTTTTCTGCATTTTGCGTCGGTCATGTTACTACTTGCGTCGCTGTTTGTTCTATTTAATTCCACTGCGGTGCAGTGCACGTGCACATTTTATGCTGCACCCATACAAACGTCCCATCGGCCACTGCAGTCACCAAATAATATTGAACTGAAAACTTTTTGTAAAGAAGTGTTATACTGGCGAGTATTTTTTATGCATACACATTTCTGTNAAACGTCCCATCGGCCACTGCAGTCACCAAATAATATTGAACTGAAAACTTTTTGTAAAGAAGTGTTATACTGGCGAGTATTTTTTATGCATACACATTTCTGTCATGTTTAGGTGTGAGAAAGTGCAATTTAATGAGTGCTGAAAGTAGAACACTGTATATTACTTGTTTACATACTACATTCAGATTACGTAATTCTTACAGTTTGATTCTTGGAATCAATGCTGTAAATCACGAATTAATCTTTGTTCACATTTATATAAATGATAGGTGTTGAGCTGTTCTATTTTATTACAATTCAATTATAGCTCTTAGATATGTGTGAAGTTATTGCTTTTCTTCTAGGATGAATGGAAGGCATACTATGTAATTTACTTACTTGCATTCCAGCGCCGCTCCATTCTAGGGTCTCATTTCAGTCATGCCCGGGGATGACGGTCACCTACGGGTCCCAGCTGGAAAGACCGTCACTCGGAGGGTGTTGCCTTGCCCTGGGTGCACTCCCCACACGCCATTATTATTATTGCTTACTCTTATGTCAATAACTTTAATTCATGTTGACGTTTCATGTTGTAGCACTTGAAGAATGGCACATAAGTTTGAAGAAACTTCAGTGTCATGGTAAATTCTATTGGAGTTGCTTGTTGCTGGTAGAAAGCTTGTTACACCAATTAGCCGTTATTTGTTTTTACGATGTAATCCAGAAACAGCTAGCTATGCTATTTCATCTATAGTAATTGTTAATGTTCTCATCTCTGACTAAAACTAATTTTTCCAACCAACGGTTGCAGATCTTTATGTTAATTAAACTCCTTGTCTGGCCTCTCCACAGCATGTAGTTTATTGTGTCCTCAAACAACAGAGTAATGTCTGATGTTGTCTGATGTGCGTTCGGCCAACAGTAGGTGAAGTAAGCTACACAAATATTGCCGTGGCATATTGTGTGCACCACAAATAGAGGTCATTTAAGGGTCATGTTGAGGTCATTTTGGGGTCAATTGGAAGTTATTTTGGAATCACTTAGGGGGTCATTTANGGTCATTTAAGGGTCATGTTGAGGTCATTTTGGGGTCAATTGGAAGTTATTTTGGAATCACTTAGGGGGTCATTTAGGGGTTAGTAGGGTTCATTTAGAGGTCATTTGCGGATCAAAAGGGGTTGTTTTCGGAGCAGGAGGGGTCATTTATGAACATTTATGGGAGATTTAGGGGTAATTTAGGGGTCATTTAGGGGACATTGAAGGGAAATTTAGGGGTAATTTGCGGAGCAGGAGGGGACAGTCTTATGAAGGGTCAGTGTTGCAGTAGTCAGTTGTCTACTTTAAGTGTGATCATGAGTTCAAGCTGAGCGAAGAACTTGTCTGAAAGGAACTGTTGAAGATGCACGCTCCGCAATGAGGTGTCAGTCTTATGAGGGGTCAGTCTTGGGTGGAGTCAGTTTTGCGAAGGGTCAGTATTCTTGTGAGTGGACAGTCCTGTATTAGCAGTGACAACATGTACTCCTTCATTCTTTGAAATCAAAACTTCTGTATTAACCATAATTTCGATAAAAATTCTCGGTTTCGTATAGATTAGCATATTTGCCAAAGTTAAAAACATGTTTAAAAAAAAAAAAATATTTTAGATAAAGTTAATTTCATGTTATTTTACATACATGGGTCTGCATTTTTTCACACACCACTTCTTGAATTTTTTAAAAATATTTATATTTTTATTCTTAATTTCTTATGTATTTGAGTATGTAGGTATTTTATAGTCATTATAACTACTGGTACATGGTCTAAGATACCTTTTTTTTTATATAATTTATTTTCCGATATTTTTTTTAATTTGAATCACGAATTATATTTAAATTTAATTATGTGTTTGGTGTAAATAATTGTGCGTTTTTGCATGCAAACTTAACTCAACACTGTGTTACTTGTGACACAGGGATCAATATAAATAATAGATTTTAGTAATTTTATACATGTAATTTATTTACACGAACCAAAAATTTATATTCAAACAAACACTGCCAACACGTAATATTTGCAACTTGTAGTTATTTCATATTCATTGTTCACTGCATATGTTGACAAGAAATAATGAAATGTAAACATATATCGGTTTGGCGTTTAGAACAACGCTACCGTACAGTTAGTCCAATAGCAGCACTAACTTCACANAATGTAAACATATATCGGTTTGGCGTTTAGAACAACGCTACCGTACAGTTAGTCCAATAGCAGCACTAACTTCACAAAGCATTGATTAACTGACCGAGGACGAATTTTAAAATCGACTTAAGTTCGGCTTTGGAAATTGAATCACTCACATCCGGAAGCATGACAGTTGCCTCCGGAAACAGCAAATTCACTGCGTCATCGATGCTGAGGTCGGGTTCAGTTGTTCGTTGATGTTTATCCATCTGGGAGAAGCTGGGTTCGGGTGCACTCTTGCGTTTGGAGCGGGGTCTCTGAGAGGATGCCCGTGGATGCGAGGTTACAGGTTGCTGTACTGTGGTGGCTGAGTCTACCAGTTATGATACATATATATTAAATATATTCATTTTAGTTTCCGTTTGAAATATACTTTTAGTTTTATTGTCATTTCCCATCACAGAATTGATAAGGATGATGGAGTAAATATTAAAATGTAATTTAGTGAAATGACTGTATTTAGGTCCGTGTAGGATAACTTTATGTTCCTTGATTTTTAAAATGAATTTTTCAATTTTTTGCAATTTTTTTGGTATATTTTGCTATTGTGAGGGGATGAGGGTGGTGGAATTAGTGAAAGGTTAATGCTATNTTTGGTATATTTTGCTATTGTGAGGGGATGAGGGTGGTGGAATTAGTGAAAGGTTAATGCTATATGTTGTGCGATTATGTAGGGTTGTTTTAGATTTTTGCAATTTTTAAGGTTGCGAGGCTTGGGGGTGAGGATGGGTGAGGTTAAGTTTGTTGGGGTGAGTGAGGGCTAGGTTACGGTAACATTATATGATTATCGATTAAATTTTTTTTTAGAATTTTGTGTAAAAAAATTTTTTTTGTGTTTAAGGCCAAGGTTAATGATATGGGTCAAGATCACCAATATCCAATATGGTGATCGGGTGCCATCACAACATGGCCATCCCAGGCCGCCTCGACAACCGTGGTGGCTTGTGAATCTCAAATCATGATGCTTGATACCTGCGCCCGAAATAACTTTATCATTTTACTTTAAGCCATTATAACTACACAATTACGTATTAAAACTTTGTAACATTATGTACACGTCGCTAAAAGGGATCATTATTATCCTGGGCGAAGATACACTTTATTCCATTTAGTTTTAAAATTTTCTGTGAAAGTCCAATTTTTTTTAAACAGTAGTTGCAGCTATAATAGGGAAATAATTTTCAAGTTCAAACAATGAGCTTCTTGAGATGTTAACTTTCTTGGTTGCTCATTTTTGCTTTACTCTATGTCGTGATAAGTGGATTTTTTTTCCGAAATAATGCATCAGTTTTGAATTGATTTTTATTAGTGAACTTGGGGCACAGTTATTCACCTATGCATGTGGACTTGCTATTGTTTTCGTTATGCCTCAATGCCTTGATGATTCTTATGCTGTCCCTCTGCGATTCACTGCAAATTCGTAATATTTTTTTGGTAAAAAACTGTGTTTGGCCAGTGTATTGCAAATACATTTTTTTAGTCCCAGCTTAATTTTGTAAATACGTTTACATTGTTTATGTGGAACTCTTGTTATTATATAAATATTTAGGTTCATATTCAAAACATGTTACTACACCAATATCCATCTGTAGGATTGGCAATAAGTTTGGTTCTTGAAGCACGTAGAATGGCATAATGGAATAATGTTTGATGGAAAACATTAATATCTGTAGTACCAGACAGTTTTCTGAAAACAGGCTGTTCTTTGTGAACTGTGCACTTTTGAAAGTCCTGGTGAATATCCACTTATATTCACATTGTGTATTCCTCAACCACGTGTAAAATTAAGATAACAATATTCATGTGGAAGTCAAGTAAAATTGTAAGTGTTACAATTAATCCTGGATACTATCAATATTGTTAAATAACACTCTTACAATAACTTGAGTTCTGACATCGTGCCAGCATGTTAATACACGAGACAAGTGTTAGACAAGAGACTTTCACTGCATGTGCTACTGTTTCCAGTGCATGTATACATTTAACTCATATTAACTACATCCCTCATAGAGACTTTTACGTAAACTTGTGAGAAACTGTTAACGACACACGTATATTCTGGCTTTGTTTTGATGATACCCCAAAATTAAGTAGTAGTTTCTTCTTCAAATGTTGCACAATAACTTGAATGACAAGTGGAACGGTAAAAGGATGTTATTGAAGGTGCACCTCGCGTAAATTTTCACATAAGATAAACACTTACATTTCTATCAAAACAGTCCAAAACACTTTTTTAATGTGCTTACAATTTTTTTGGGTAATTAGTTATAGATTACAAAATAGTCCTGTTTAATTGACTTTCGAAGAGGCGAGGTGACGATTGGTGATAAATATGCTGACGGCACGGCATACCATTCGAATATCGTTCGAAGTATGCGAATGTAACATAAAATGAACATACCTTAAGTATATGTAAATATTAAATTCGAACACTGCACCGATTGCATTAAAATGCGGAAAAAATATAAGCTATATTTATGGAAATTTGTAATAATTAGAAAAAAATGGCATGAAAAATGTATTTTTATACCAAATAAAAAATAAGTTAACACAATATTACCTCGGTTGCATTTCGAACACAGTCACAACGAGTCTTAATGCTTGAAATATACAATGCCACTTCTCTCTTTTTTTTGCCAGCAGATATTTACAACTTTTTTCCTAATAGTTCACGTACATATCATGAAATACAGTTGCTGGCATATTTGATAGTACGTTGCATTATTAAACTTTAATTTCTTGTCTGCCGAAAATATGCAGTGGTCTACATATTAATCACCAATCGTCACGCTTCTTCCATTAGTGAAACAGACTNATTGTCTGCCGAAAATATGCAGTGGTCTACATATTAATCACCAATCGTCACGCTTCTTCCATTAGTGAAACAGACTGCTCTCCAGGTCAAAGCGGCGCCGTCTAAAGTAACCAAATACACGCCACTTGTCGTTTAGGTTATGACTACGAAACATCAACAAATATCTGGCGCGCTAAACACTATTCAAGGCCACTTAAAAGCACAGAAGTGCATGATGAATCCACTGTGCCTAATTTATTGAGGTAGCCGTGAAGAACTTGCAAATTTTTATCTAATTGGCTACTGTAGTTCGAGCAGTGGGGATGAAATTGTCTGCCCAAAAGATCCCCACCCAATTGCGTTTGGTGTATTTAATTGCACCCGTTGTCATGGGTGCAAGTGCAGTGTAGTTTTCTTTGCATTGCGCTGCGCCAGTGTAAATGCCAGGTAGTCATATTTAATCCTCCCCCAGGACAGACTGTCAAGGGCAGCACTTCCAAAACGTTACCTCTCATCGTNCGCCAGTGTAAATGCCAGGTAGTCATATTTAATCCTCCCCCAGGACAGACTGTCAAGGGCAGCACTTCCAAAACGTTGCCTTCCATCGTACACTTAATAAGCATCTTTATAACCACAGAACCTCAACTTATTTCCTCTTTTACACTAAGAATTTTGATCCCACAACATGATATATTCTCGCCACTATGCACTGCCTTAGTTATTTACATAATACATTAGGTTTTAAATTAGCAAGTTTGCTTACCTAAAAAATTATATTTTGGTACAAAATACTCCACTTTTAGAATTTTAACATTAACAAAAACATTAATTTAATACTAAAATGCTGCACTTAAATCTAACTAACAATTTTTTTACAAACAAAATTATTTTATTTTCTTTAACTTTCCTTAAATCTAAGAGGAGGAGAGCAGGAGTTATTTGGAGGGGTAAGACCTAAGTGTATCGCAGGACTGAGCCCCATATGCCTAGGCATGCAGGGAAGGTTCCAACCACAAGGGCACATACTCGCGACTTTACTGCCATTGGACAAACATGGTCGCGATTGGAGCCATGTTTACCTATCATGCTAACTTACCCTGACCGGCACCATAAAAACCCATCGACAGAAAAAAATTGCAATGCAAATTTTTTTTTTTGCGTGTACAAAAGTGTTGTGCCCAGGGAATCAGTGTAATTGTAGTGTGGAGACCTTCCGACCAGAGGTACTTTCGGGCTAATCATGACGGTAGGGCGAGATGGTGTGGGCTGCTGGGTGATGAAATTAAACTGAGTGGGGAGCGTACTGGCAGTTGGAGATCCGGTACGCATGAAGCAGGAAGCCAAAAGTAGGCGAAGTGTAAGTGATGCGTGTTAGAGAAGTAGCAGCGAAGACAAAGTTGGCGGTAAGGGGGAAATTGGCGTTGTTGAATGGATGGCACAATGTCACGTCAGCCTTGGCCGGGGCCGTCGTTATCCGGCGTNAAGGGGGAAATTGGCGTTGTTGAATGGATGGCACAATGTCACGTCAGCCTTGGCCGGGGCCGTCGTTATCCGGCGTCGTCTTCCTCGGGGTTCTCGTTGGCGTCCCTCCTGAGATGTTGAGTGGAGAGAAGCGGCCGGCGAAGAACGAGCAAACGAGATGTGTGAGATAGGGTGGGATGTCCATGGTGGAGAGGTGGGTGACAAGTTGATGAAGATGGACGGAGTCGAAGGCTCTGGCGAGATCAAGGAGTACCATACCTGTGTGTTGGCGTTGTGAGAACCCCGTCACGACGACGCGTTCCACACAGACGATGGTATGGGTAGTGTAATGGTGTGTGCGGAAACCGAATTGGTGGTTCGGGAGGATGTTGGCTGCGAAAATGGCGTGGAGGAGGCGATGGTGGATGATCTTCTCGGCATTTTTTGAGATGATGGGGAGAAACGAGATGGGTCCGTAAAAAGTGGGGAGATCAGGTGGCTTTGTAGGCTTCAGGATATCGATGACTATGACGGATTTCCAGGGAGTCGGGAAGTGACAGTGGATGAACATGGCGTTAATGAGGTGGGTGGGGAAGACTGTGGCTTTGCAGAGGAGGGCTCGTAAAAGAGGGGCGGGGACCGAGTCGACTCCCGGAGCGGCAGAAAGGCGAAGGTGTGAGGGAAAAGAAAAGATTTCAGTGGTGGCGGTGAGACGGAATGAGAGGCGAGCAGGAAGAAGGCAGGTACAGAACAGGATGACCAGGTGTTGACTTTAGGGGATGGGGTAACTGACGGACTGACTGGAGGTTGGGTGCAGAAGGAGCGGGAGGGAAGACAATGGTGGGGTGGGGCGTCGGTGGTGGCATTGGGTGAAATGGAAGTTGTTAGGAGAGGTGGGGTCAGTAGCCTTGTGTGGTCCCTCGCAGAGGCAGCAGCGTGGATCGTTGGAGCATGGATAGGGGAGCACTGAAGATGGTGGGTGCAGTGCAGAGATGAATGGCTTAGGCCTCGGCATCGGCAACATTGCGGCGTGCGTGAAGAACCATAGTAAGCTTCGATGGAGATTACCCAGCAGCCAATGGCGCGCAGAGGGTAGAAGAGTGGGGTCTCTCCTACCTTGCGGGCGGTGATCAGGAAAGATGCGGTGGTAGCGGATTCAGATGCGNAGGGTAGAAGAGTGGGGTCTCTCCTACCTTGCGGGCGGTGATCAGGAAAGATGCGGTGGTAGCGGATTCAGATGCGTGAAGACGGATGACATATGAGACGGGGAGGTTTTCAAAATATCGTATATTGTTATAAGAAATCGAATGAAGGGCGGAAGTTTGTAATGAAAACGAATATAATACTGTATGAAATGCAACTTCAAGTGAATAAAAACTAATTGATACATGTTTTAGAGGCATTATTTATATGTAAACTTTAATGTTAGAATGGATTTACAAAGATCGCAAACTATATAAAATTATTCGTGACGATATGGCCTAGCTGAAGCAGCTGATTACTTGAGTCAGTAGGAGTAAAAACTGTAATATTAAACGAGTAAAATTTGTAGTACGTATGTTGTTCTGATGTTTTGCAGGGGACGTGTTTGTACATCACCTGTAAAAACTGCTTACCATCTGAAGCACTAGCATGTACATTAGATACCATTACATATAGTAAACAGTGCATTGTTACCACAACAGGTGTGTTTGTAGTTACCAAATGTTATGTTGTTTTCTGAGAATGTTAACCCTACTCTTAATCCTAAATCATCGCGATTACAACGAATGGCGATATATCATTTTTACTCCTATTGAGCCGAGTATTATGCGCCTTCAGTTATGGCATATCGTCACAAATCACCTTACATGCGTGCTGGAACTCCAAACTGTCGGCATGCCCCTCTGTTCACACAATGAATTCATCACCCAGCAGCCCATAACATCTCGCCCTACAGTCACGATTAGCCCGAAAGTACCTCCGGGTGGAAGGGATCTACACAACAATTACACTGATTGCCTGGACACAACACCATTGTACAGGTAACAAATGTATATATATACATATATAGTGTGTGTTTTGTCGATTTGTGTTTCTATTACATTCTAATGTTCTTTTTTATGTACAGAATTGTAATTTATATTGTTACAGTTAAGATTTCACAGCACGCCTATCATGATGGGATAGGCATTTGATAAATGTAGCAACAGGGCTTGGCAATGCTAGCCGATATGTTGACACTGAGAGGCCAATAAGTTCTGTGCCTGGTTTAGTGAGCGATATTTAACCTTGATCCTAACTTGTTAACTTGCATAGCAATTTTAATTCAAGCTTACAGGCTTGTCATGATGAGCTAGAGTCAAGCCTATTATGCTATTGGGGTGTGCGAAAGGACGGAGAACGATTTACCACGAGGTTTGTTTAATGAAACCTCCTTATGCTGAAAATACTGCAAGGAGTATGTTGGATTAGGCGTGAGAGGAAAACCAAACATTTTGAGTGAAGTTACATCATAGATAAACATGAAGGCCTTCCTCATGCAAACACAACCTTCTCTGACGACAGCTTGAAACAGACTAAAAAATGTTGGACATGTCTGGTAGCTTGTAAATGTTACGTAGGCCTTATAATGGTCGAAATACAACCAAGTTTAAAATTAAGATGAGACACAGATAAAAAAATATTAAATTTAATTTGAAATAATGCATACATTTTAGTACTGAAAATAAATAAATCATTAGAGAGTTAGGCGAGAAGATTGAACAATCATAACCTACCCCTTAATTGATAATCACAGTACACTTACAACAACAGGTAGAACACAATAACACTTTATTGACTGTCTCTGTAAATTACTAGAAAAAATACAAAACACAAATTGTTCACTGAAACTTTATTGTATAACATTCCAAATTCGAATTGCAGAAGATGTGTTTGCTGGCTGGAAGGGTTGTTTGGCGGTTGTAAGAGCCGGTGCTACTGTGCTCAAGTCCAAATGTCGGTTCAGTAATAATTTCACTTAAAATTACCAATTGCCAGCAGCCTACACATCAACACACTATTTAGCTATACCACCCAATCTATGTCACATCACTGCATGGGACATGCGGACAGCCATGTAGGTGGCGGGACATAGGATTGAACTTGGGGGTGACCACAGCTGCTCGTTTCTGCTGTCATTTAGTCTGTCAGTGCGTCGCCAGAGGCTGTCGTATGGCAAGGTGATGTGCTGTCGCCAGTGTTACACATTCCCAAGCTCACAATACATGTTCCAACTACAGCGGTCCCGAGGACGTACGACGACGAACTAATGGAAATTTATGTTTTCACATTAAATAAAGTAAGTGTTGCATAGTGTCACAGCTGTACTGTTTTATTTTGCGCAGTCGTACAGTGTTCTACCAAAATCATTCAAATTGAATTTTGAAAGGCGAGTATTAGGCCTAGGAGAACTGTTTGGTTCACAAAGAGAAACGAGTTTGTACTGAAAGAGTATGTTATAAAATGAAAGTGGGTGGTCATTATGATACAGTTCGCGGATGTAGATGAGGTGTTGTATACGAAGCGATGGCGACATGCAGACCTGTAGGTATTGGAGACATTCTATTTCCGACCGTGGAAATGAGGAGTCTCAACAAATAGCACCATTCAACAGACAAAGGAGAATTCATTATTTCCATGTTATAGTATCCTGCCACATTTATTAATATTTTAGGCATAGTCTAATTGCGCATTGCATTCGAGCAATTTATTATTTGTAGCGAACATTCAGTCGAATGAAAATTTATGAAAATGATCACAGTTGTGTTACCGAAACTTGTAATGGCAGTTTAGATGGAAGTGATGTTGGTTTTCATGCTTTCACTTATTCCATCTTCGCACTTTCATGGTGACAGCAGTGTATTTTGTGGTGTACCATGGCCCACCGTACCAGCGACCATCCATCTCATCGCCTGCATTTCCATC
The DNA here is from genome assembly GCA_002778355.1 of Clitarchus hookeri. NCBI lineage: Eukaryota > Metazoa > Arthropoda > Insecta > Phasmatodea > Phasmatidae > Clitarchus > Clitarchus hookeri. The sequence continues at coordinate 416,824 of NQII01000243.1, read as the reverse complement.
GGCGTCCTCTTAACTTCCCCCTCCCCGAGCAAATGCGTCACATGGGCGACGACAGTGTGTGGTAAAAAGTGTTGTCATGCACCAACATTTTCAGCCAAAATTCGGCAAAGGTAGTGCACAAGCATTAATGCTTAGGAATATCATGTAATATTTCTCCTATTGTAATCGGTTGCGGTGTATACCCGTGATTGTTATTTTTCTGTAATGATTTACAAGATTAAAGTCCATCACAAGTAAAGTATTTTAAATTATACATGGCTATACATTTATGTTAGTAATATTCAGGCAAGCCTACCTAGCTCCCTTCAGCCAATGATGGACTCGCTCACTAGAAAATTTATTAAAAAAACTACAACAATTATTTTCAAATTCGTTGTATCATAATAAATAAATTTATAGTGTTTTATGCATTTTTACCTGACAAAAGTCACGAGGCAGTTAGATATGAAACATAATACATATTAATAAGGCAATGAGTTGCCAATACAGGTTTTTATTTATTTTATACCATTACTAGTTGACCCGGCAGAAGTTGTCCTGCCCGAACGTTGGCTTGCCAGCTATTAGCGGTCATATTTTTATTAATGTAAAATATTAATGTAACAGTCATATTCTTATTAATGTAAAAAAAGTAAAGCATATTGAAATAAATGTTGAATCTTAATACTAAAAGAAATAAAGTTTGTTTTGATTTGACCTTAATGCGAGTTCACCATCAAGCAAAGTCGCTGCAATGCCTGATGAAGCAACTGCCAACGCAATATGATTTTGTGATCGAATGCGCACAAGTATCAGTGAGATGAGGTATGTTTTGCCAGTGCCATCTGGTGTGTAAAAAAAAAAAAAAAAAAAATCCGCCTTGTTGTGCTGTAATTGATAAATTAATTCGATTGTATTTATGTTGTTTTGCTCGGTAGTGAGCAGTTGCTCATTATTTGCAACAAAAGTAGTCAAAGAGGCCGCATCGAACTGTTGTTCGTGTTGAACATCGCTGTTAATGATGTCTGTTGCTGGGCGGTTAGGCTGTGGCATACATAAATGAATGAGTGGCATATTCGAAATGAGAATGCAAATATCCCCAATCTTTATTAACGCCTCGTTACATATTTCCGGCGAAAAATCGATATTGGGATCTTGATCAGCGGTCCGAATGCGATGTAGAATGTCTTCGCTCATGGAATCTTTATATTTGTCCCAGAGAGCAGAAACTTGTGACGGAAAACATGTCATCAACAATAAGGCGAATTATTGGCGAATTTGATGAGGAGAGGAACTCAGTACTGCATTTGTAAGTGTGAGATCCCAATGGTTGTCATATTCCAGCAAATGCAATTCGCGACACGCATCGTGGTACGCGTCGTACAAAATACCATTGACTGTTCGCAAGTATTGGAAGGACGGCGGTCCAGGAACGTTAACCAACAACAAACGCAAGAAGAAGCATTCGCGTTGCTTTGGATTGACTGTGTATAATCGGCCTTATGTATTTCCCATAAATATGCCGTCGTATCCTTGGACTGGAACACCTCGCTTTCGTAGGTCTTACTTTTTTGACTGTTTGTTCCACGTGAAAACAGTGGCACATCAGTATACATTAATGTCTTTGCGAAATGACCGAAAATACCTGGTCAGTTGCATAGTTCGAAAAACTCAGTTAGTGTGGTTTTTGAGGCAGTTAATGCTCGTTGTATAGCATTCTCTTCAGTGAAATAAACACGCTGTCCATTTTCAAGGTGCACGGCCAAATGTAGAACAGCAGGGTCTCTGTTGTGTATTGGAAAACTCAAAATGCGCCAAACTGCTTCATTGCTGCTAATGTATCGGCCCATTTGATAACGTGTTATTTCGTCGTTATCATTTACATTTTGAATAGCAAATACAGCCATATCGCTGGACTTATGAACGTATTTGAAAATGTATTTGATGGACTTCAACGAACTGCAGAACTCAACGTTTATGTGTGGTTTGTAGGTTTTGGACAGCAATGGCGAATACGGAACCACCCAGCGATTGTCAATGTGAACGGAATTTCCACCGTTTGACATGCGCAATTGATATGATTGGCCACCATTGTCTCTGTCTCTACGACGATACAATGGATAACCATCGATATTAGTGATAGTATCATTTATACACATTTTTGGGAAACATTTAGCATATTTTCCATTGTCCATGCACGGCGCCGTCATGTTGAGATAACCGCATGGACCATGGATCATGTTAGCGGTAACAATGTCAAACAACTCTTGATCGATATTCCGATCCGGAATTTCTGCTGAAATAATTTTATCAATTTCTTCTGGCCGTACTTTGTCGACCAACCAAATCAAAATATGTGCATGTGGTAAACCTCGTTTTTGCTATTCAACAGAATGCAGCCAGCAACGTGTTTCGCCGAATACATAATGATGTGTAATCAAGTTCATCAACGATCATAATTTTTGTTTGAAGATACGTGCAGTGATATCATGGCGATGTATTGCTGTTTGACCTGGCAATAACGAAATTTTCATTTAATCCCAGTTTGGATTACACGCAAATGTAATGAACAAATCTGGTAGGCCGTACGCGCGCATGAAAATCATGGCGTCTTAAATGTATTCTTTCATATGACGCGGACTACCCATATATGATGTTGGAAGAATATATGCCCGTACTGATATCGTTGATTTTAGTTGTTTCATATACGTTACTGACAATAGCATCACGCAAATGAATGTACTCCTCAGAACGCAGCTTTGCTTGATTATACTTGATGTACCCTAATCGCTCGCTTTCAATTTTCGCATAAACATTAACGTTGTATTGATGAAACAGCTGGCTGCATCGGAGAATGTTGTTGTCTTCATTTGCACGAATCATCAACCGATATGCGTAGAAGTTCATCGCGCTCACTTTCTTGTTGATTTATGCACCTGCAAAGTAAAAATATAAATAAGACAAAAATATATTAATCATACAGAAAAATAAAAAAGAAAATAATTCGTATATTGTACCTGTTGCTGGATTTCATTGTTTGAGGTTGAAATGATATCCATCTTCTCCTTCCCAAAATATCAATGGATATTTTAAAGCGTCGTAAGAACGATGACTGTCTTGAATTGTCTGCGCTGTGTTATCTCTGCGTTGGATCCGTATATCTCGACGTTCGTATGCGTCGCCAACCATAACAATTGCAACTTCATTAACGGTTGGAGCATTGTATCGGCCTGTGTGCTCTCCTGATGGTACTTTGTCTACATTGATGACCATCATGTAGCTGTCGTTTTGCAGTTTGTTTGAAACAGTATTGAACAACTGGACCAACTGGTTGTGATTTCGCAAAAACGGTTCCAAAGTCACCACAATTTCTCGCTCCTCCATCTGCTCGATGTGGTTGTATTGGCAGCGTGTGTTTATTTGTTGCTCCTCATCGCCCATGAAGTATATTTGCAAGAATTTTGGATCGGCATCAGGCGAACAATTTGATGACACACTTGGCCCTGAATCTTAAACGTTAATTCAAAATTGTGACCATCCTGATTTTGAAAGATTTTTGTTGCTCCAAATGACGTCATTTGGAAGCAAGAATTGAATTTACGAATTTTACCCAAAAACCATTTTGATTTATTATGATTATTGGCTCCAGCCAATAATGTTTTCAATGCTTCTGGCAGCGAATTCAATGGTGGCAGTACAACATTTCCAGACGCGCAGCAGAAACCGGCCGATTAACCTTAGTATTTGAATGCATGACAGTGTTGGCATTCATTGTCCATAGCGCCGATGAAAATTTGTGAATGTGACGAATAGTCGATGTCCGACTCATATTCGAACGCAAGGCGGAGAAGTGACGCACGTGTCAATGCGCGATGTACTTGCAGGCACTGTCGTTCATGTGCTCCGTGTGCATCGGTGGCTCGTTGANCGCGATGTACTTGCAGGCACTGTCGTTCATGTGCTCCGTGTGCATCGGTGGCTCGTTGACGCAACTGTCTTTGCCTCAATGCATTAGCTCAAAGGCTATTATTGTCATACAATGTTTATTTTGAAACCACCATTACACTTAAGGAAGTTTACTAAAGATAATTTGTTACATTGCCCGAACTTCCAGTCAGACGACGGCTCCAGGCATTTCTAAGTAACCCACGCGCTCACCCAAGTCTGTGCTTCGGAAACTCTGGAATACTGAATTGCTACTGATAACTTTTTACATTTGTTTTGTTTGTGAAAGAGTGTCTGTAAGCTTAAATAACTTAAAATAAACATAATATAGTTAGCTACCCGAATCAGAGAATACAATCATTACACAAACATGATGCAAGAAAGCGGTCATCTGAGGTACGAATAGCCAGGTTTACCTGGATGAAGTGACAGGTATGTACATTCTTGGACAGTAACGGTCCTGTAACTTACACACAATTCTTCTTCTTGTTCTTTAGGCTTAGAGCCTGTTTTACTATCGGCCAAGAATCGTTCTATATTTTATTTATAGAGCTGTAGGTTTCCACTTGCCACAAGTATTTTCTCTCTATGATGTCGGATATGGGTTGATTATATTCGAATATCCTTCACTCCATCCATTCACAATTTTGTTTTTGGGAATTAGCTGTTCGCGATTAATTGATTACTTATAAAGCCTGCTTAAGTTATTTTTTCCTGCTCACTCTGTGTACTTCCAAGTTATGTGAAATTTACATTGCTATAGAACTAGTGACTTAATTTACAAGCCAGTCAAGTCAAAACGTTAAATTGATAGAAACATTAATGTGTTACTTATATCCCAATTCATACTGTAATGTACGTATGTAGAGGAAGAAAACATTACATCCATTTGCCATAAATTTAAACATGACACTTGCAACACAACGCCAATACTTGGAATTATTTTACATAATTCACTGCTGGCAGATAAGCGCCGGGCGCCAAGGTATAAAAACTGCGGCGGAATGAGCGGTCTGCACAAGTCCCGGGACCAGACATGGAGGCCGCACGCTTGTTCCTGCTCTTTGCCGCCGGTGAGTAGAGTTGCCAGCTTGATGGTCCTCTTAACACAGTCCGTCATGTCAGAAGATGGCCTGCTGGCCAAATGTCATATTTCCGACAGGTCGGAAAGTTACAGATANTAACACAGTCCGTCATGTCAGAAGATGGCCTGCTGGCCAAATGTCATATTTCCGACAGGTCGGAAAGTTACAGATATATCTGAAAATCTGATGGCAGATCTGGCGATTTTTAAGGATGGCTACATTTTTTTCTGTTAACAGATTATCGCACGTAAGTGTCTTCAGGATTGTTCATTTCGCTGGATTGTATGATTCACATCTGGATAAAGCACGGACTTATATCTTGAGATTCACNTCTTCAGGATTGTTCATTTCGCTGGATTGTATGATTCACATCTGGATAAAGCACGGACTTATATCTTGAGATTCACATTGCATGATATTTTGTATTTCATTATCTATTTATAGGTAGTCGTGGAGGCTGTCTCTTAAGGGAATGACGATTCGATTTGATCCAATCGTTATCAAATTTGCACACTGGAAAAGTACTTAAACATTTAAACAGCCTGAGAGTACTGTGTGTTTGAACGTGTCTTGAACGAATACGTTATTAATGTATGTCAGACAGAGTTTTTTTTTTTGCTTTTAAATTTTAATTGTTTTAAGTTTTGACTGTTGAATATAGAATGGTTGGCGTTGTAATGAACAATAATATATGATATTTCACGCTGCAAAAAAATTAGTATTTGGTATAAATTAAATTTGAAATACACTAACAGAACAATCTAAGTATTTTGTGTTTCTTTAGTAGGGTATTAGTGGTTTATTATCAACATGCCTCAACACATTCTCTTCAAACCTGGCTGTCTTCACTGTCCGTCTGCGCTCGGTATTCGGCCGTGTCACCTCCGAACTTCCACTTCCTCTCAAACGTTGTTCCACAGACGCAGATGTTGTGTGGTGTGGCTGCTGTTTATGCGGGTATAGATCCTTGTAAATTCTTTGAACTTTTCGCCCATTTTCTTCTGCTGCACCGTAGACGAATAGATTATTTGTCAGTTCCGACCACGTAAAGCGTTCCATTTTCTAGACACCAAATGCACCTTGACCAATATAAATGTAAGTGATACCATATGGAGTGCCCAGATATTTAATACAATAAAATTCGTCCCAGGGTTTAATGGGCCGCTATTGCTATGGCGCATTTGTTACCGTGGTAACTCTCGTGCCAGGCGTGGAATTGAACACGCCAAACCGTACAGAGCTGCCTAGTGTGGTATTAGTGCCAGACATGTAGACCGCTCGCACAGCCTGTACACACACGTTTTATACTACATGCTGTATCTGACACCTAGTAAGATGCCTGCTCACAAACGAATGGCCTGACAGTGTTGCATTATCCCTTGTAAAGAAAGTTGAAAGCTGTACAGTGACCATTTTTTTTGACTTATTTTACGCGTTAATAATACATATGGCTTCCTGTAAGGTTTTAGTTTGTGCGTTTAATGCTTCGTCGAAAGCGAGTTCATTAGACACAAAAACATACAACTAGGCACTAGAAAGGAACTGAGGAAGGACTGTGATATGGCCTATATTAAGGAACTATTCCTGAGTTTGCCTGGAATGACTTCGGGGAACCATGGTAAATCGAAGTTTTGATGTCCTGACCAGAATTCGAACCCGCGTCCTATCGATTGCAAGTCCAACATGTTGCCGTTACCGCACTAGGCTCGGGCTCTGATTATTAATGACAGAGAATGTTGATACGAACCGTCAGGACTCATAAACCTTTGATGCTTGTTTATTTAACAGTACGACCTAGGTAACACACGGGCTCTAGTCGCAACTACCTAGGACCACCGCTTTCGTACATAAAGCACATACATAAAGCTTCGGCTGCAGCGATACATGTCCAGGCGCATAAACAACAGTCTTTACATAACGCAGCAGCGATAGCAATACGGTTCAAGGCACATATGTAATACCAATACTTCATGTAGGGAATCTCACACCGACTGTTGCCAGGAACACATTGCCGGATGTAGTATCGTGAAATTTATAATGCACGGTAATTGTATTTTAAAGTAAGTAAAATTGTCCTCCATCATTGTCAGTGCAGTGGGACCAACAACTTACCATTCACGCGTGTATGACGCATTGCCTACGTACGAGGCCCTGTCTGGTGCAGCGGAATCCAGCGGAATCTTTGTATGCATTTTAAACGTAAATATTGGGTAGTAGGCTGTTGTAAACAAGGGATCCATGTTTGTTCCGCAGGTCATACTGCTCCATAAACCACCAAACGTTCATAATTACCGACGGTAATGAAGTTGCCGACGGTAAGAGGTTGGCAACCCCTGTTATTTTCTTAACGGGGTGTGCTATTAATGTGAGTTTGGTCTTAGGTTAAAACAATGTTCTGTGAATTGTACTTTAATCTCTCCTGGTTTCCAATATTTCGCAAAATTATTTTCCCAAATCTCCATTTTCGGGGACTTATTTAGCTTTTAATATTTGGTTTAGGTACAAAGTGTCCTTCATGTTTGCCAATTTATTTTGCATAAAGTATCACCCCCTGAAGTTTGTCGGTCGATTTCATTCCCGCCCTGTTTATGATTATCTAGTGTTCATCCATAAAATTTGTAATTTTTGTAGAATGCGCTCAAAATTATTATAAGCGAAATGTGCTTCTCAATAAATATACGGAGAAGGGTAATTGTAGGATGGAAACCCGGATAAAGTCACCTACAATTTATGAAAATGTATTGTAATTTTCTGTTATCAGCATTAGAACGCAATACTAGTTGCTGATTTAATTCTTTATTCAAACGACCTGACACGTACTGACATTTTACGGGCAACGTGAAGTAAAATATTTTTTTGTGAAGTAATTATAATTCAACCCAACGAGTAACTACCTGGACTAATATGAGCGATTCTTAGCCTCCTTCGTGTACATTTAAAACTTACCTAAATCAGTATTTACATTCCCATACCCCCTTTCTGCAAAAAAGCGATCTTAAAGAACTTTACATAATGGACTTATGCAATTAAAATTTTTGAATCTCACTCCCCACATCGTTTAGGTGAAACCTCATGAACGCCATTTCGAACGGGCGTACTTTATTTTGCCTTTAATACGCCATCACAATAGGGTTGACCATCTGTCCCGTATTTTAAGGGATTTCCTGTATCCTGCAGCTGAAAGATTGTCCCTTATGGACATAGAACAAAATGTCTGGTATCCCCTTATTTCAGACTTATTTGAAAATAAACTTACTATTAATTACCACAGCATCAGTAATTTACCACTTATAAACTTAGAGGTACGTTTAATATTATGTTCTAACCAATTAACGTAGATAGTTACAACCGATGCCGACAGATGGCATTTGTGAAAAGAGTGTTCATGGAAGAAGCGNATGTTCTAACCAATGAACGTAGATAGTTACAACCGATGCCGACAGATGGCATTTGTGAAAAGAGTGTTCATGGAAGAAGCGCTTGCCGAGATGTGTTCAGTATATTTTCTGCAGTGTGTATTAGTAATTATTTTAAAAGTTTATTAAATATGCAAAACAATCATACAGAGTTATGACTATAGATGCCACTAATATTTTGTTGTTGTAGATGATCAGTGAAATGTTTGACTAATGTATAATATTGACTTTCGTACATAATATATATTAGTATTTTGTCGCTACTAGGCCACCTGAGTTATAGAGGGTGATAGCCAGTAGTTTATATAGTTAAATTATTTGGGTACAGATTAAGGGCACCTGAGGTTGTTGCGTTAGGGGTAAACAAATACTCGTATTCTCCGTTATTTAACACACCAGGATTTTATTGATCAGGACGTCACATAGTTATTTACACACACTGGCGAGACTGAGCCCCCCTACCAGCCGTAATCCTGAAGGGCTGGTGGGCTGAATCCTATGCGTCGGGGAAGGTTGTTGAAGGGAGACGTTTCAGATGAATAGACACTGACGCCGAAAACCACTCAACAGATCGTTGGTAGCTGAGGCATGGTGAGTTGGGTGGCTCTGGTTCAGGCCCTCGGACTGGCTCTCGTTGGTATGCTGTACTAAGTTGGCTTTTTCTTGCGGCTTTGACGGACTCTCCCTTAAGTCCGGGATTGGTTTCCCGGGACTTGTACTTTACCTGCGACCCTGGCTGACGTTCCTGGTTGGAGAGTGCGTCCTACTCGTCCTGCTTCCGGCTCGTGTTTCTGCATTCCTCATCGCGGAAACTGCCACTATGTTTTCGGAAATGAACTCATAAGTTCTCGGCACTTTAACTGGGTTTGTCTCGGGAATTTACACATGAAGTTTCGGCTGTTCCTAGGTTCTCTCATCTGTGACGTTACTATTGACTGACTGACTGACTGACTGCTCGCCTCGTCGCCCTACGGCGCACGACTACGTCTCCTTGGGGAATGGCGCCTCTCGGACTGGGGCTGCCACTCGTCTCCGGTAATTTACTCATTTTCTCGGCACTGTTCTCGTCACACGACTGATTACTCCTGTTTCTGATTCGCCTACCATTTCGGCTGCATCTATCTCGTCTCATGGCTGTACCGCCGAACAACTCCTGTCTCGGCTGGTGATAATTGCTCCCGAACAACTGACTGCGAACAACTGACTACCTGAGCCGGGTCCGAACTCCGGCCCGGTGATACGACTGCCTCTCACCTAACTGCCTTCTTTGTCTCGCATCGCGGCTGCCGAACAACTCCTCATCAACGACTGATTCCAACTGATCCGAACNCCTAACTGCCTTCTTTGTCTCGCATCGCGGCTGCCGAACAACTCCTCATCAACGACTGATTCCAACTGATCCGAACGACTCACCACGACTGTCTGACCACAACTCTCCTCGTTTCTTCGCTTCTCCCGAATTTAACCTTGCTCCCGATGTATTCAAATTGGCTGTCAGCAGTTTGTCGCCAGAGATATCTTGAATTCCCCCATGTACCTCGCGCGTTTTTTGGGTAGGATTTCGTGTCTCGTCAGCTGTGCACGCTCTCNGATATCTTGAATTCCCCCATGTACCTCGCGCGTTTTTTGGGTAGGATTTCGTGTCTCGTCAGCTGTGCACGCTCTCAAACTGGGGTGGAGGGAGGGTGTGGCATGACGTCCCGGGGGTTCTTGTAAGCTGTGTCGGCAGTAATTCTCGTCGGGGGCACACCCTGTTTCCTTCGTAGAGGGCTGCATCAGCTACTTCTCGGGACTTTCCCTGTTTTTCTCGAATTCGGTTTTTCCCTTTGTGCCCTTATACGGCGGGACTTCCCCGGGGTTTATCCTCTCAGGGTGTGAATACAGCGCAATTCTTACCCTATGTACTCGCCACGTGTCAATCCCCCTGGGCTACTTCGCTGTTGAAAACCCTGTAAACAGCATTGGCTGTGGGTTGGTTTCTATCTGACTAACTTCTCTATGCCTGCTCTCGCTCGCCGTCCTCGTTCAATGCTTTATGGGCGCGCCTGGCGCGACAGCTGGCTAGCTTCTCCTCTTCCCCCATCTTATGATATTTTCTGCATTTATAAAATTTTTTAGAAAATTGTTATTCTTTTTTGTTTTAAGTGATAAATGTCATTCGAAATGGGGGCTGAAGGTCAAGATCAAAGTCGCATAACATGATTACCGGTCAAGGTCAAATTTGTTTGATGTCACAGATCCTGCTATTGTGAGCAGGGCAAATGGCTTTTCTCAGTGTTCCCAATGTTTTTATATACAAATTATATCAATTTTCCCTTCATCCCCAGCATAGATGTCGTCTGAGATAATGTCCAAAGATCAAGTTCTAGGTCGCATGACATCACGTTTCCTGCTATTGCGAGCATGGCAAATGGGCCTTCTCAGAGTGTTCACACATTTTTCCTTCATCCATAATAACAAGTACATGTATGTGATATTTAAAATGAAATAAATTTTTACTATGCCCCAAATAACTGAATTCCTCTCGTAAAGGAAAGTTCATGTATGACTCAGATGGTCTGTCACCCTGGAGCCTGAAATAACGACCTGCAAAATGAAAAGTTCAAGTTTGGCTTTTCAGAGAAAACTCTGCCAGATGTAGTTTATTCGGAGTTATATTTTGCAGACATTCTAAAACACGTGGCACTGGTTCTGTGCAACCACAACCATTGCATGCTCCGCAATCAGCTCCATAACCAGCTTCGTATTCTCTGCAATCAGAACCGCATTCTTTGGAATCGGCTCTCCGCAATTAGAGGAAATTGAGGGGTTAATTCACGCTCGTTTTCAGAGCAGAAGGTGTCCTTTGTGGAGCAGGAAGGATCATTAAGGTGTCATTTGCGGAGCAGGAGTGCTCATTTGTGGAGNAGCAGAAGGTGTCCTTTGTGGAGCAGGAAGGATCATTAAGGTGTCATTTGCGGAGCAGGAGTGCTCATTTGTGGAGCAGGAGTGCTCATTTGTGGAGAAAAGGAGTTATTTGCGGAGCAGGAGGGGTAATTTATAGAGCAGGATGGGNTGGAGCAGGAGTGCTCATTTGTGGAGAAAAGGAGTTATTTGCGGAGCAGGAGGGGTAATTTATAGAGCAGGATGGGTCATTAATGGGTTATTTGCAGAGTTGCCATTATAAACAGCGAATTTCACATAATTTAAATTTTCAAAACTGATTTGGCATTAAAAATAAATTTTCTGTACATTTTCGATACGTTACTATTCATTAGTAGTATTTTGACACTTTTTCAAACATTAGATATGATCAATAAAAAAATTGTAATTACTTACAAAATTTTATTTTTTTTCCATTTTATATTTGTTTTTAAAAGCTTAACCTTAAAATTAAAAGTACTGTTAGTAAAATAGAAAATACTTTATGTTTGGAGTCGTCAAAAAGTTTGGTATGGACTACATCTCTAGTAGAAGATATTAAAAAAAAAATGAAATAACGAGCAAACTTTATGAAGTTGTAGTTTAGTGGCCAATGGGCAGATTCTATTCATTGATTGGTATGGGTGGAGAAATAATATTTGTTATATAAGGCCAATTATTAATTTACGGGGGGTGGTGGTGAGGATTTCTTTGAAGGAGTGGCGAGAGGGGAAGAGGATCTTATGTTATATGTAAAACGATTTTAAGAATTTGTTTGTAACTTTTCATGATTATTTTATGATTGTTTTGGTGTGGTGATAGAAAAGTGGTGAGGTGTGGGTAGTGGGATGAGAGTGAGTTTAACCTTATATGTAACTCGATTTTTAATTTTTTTTTTTTAAGTTTTTTTTGCAATTTTTCTCAATTTTTTTATGATTGGGATGAGTGGGAGGGGATAGGGGGTGATGTGAGAGTGGTAGGATCAGTGCGAGGTTAATGATGTATGTACCTCAGTTATTTAAACATTTTATTCGATTTTTTTCTATTTTTCCTTGATATTTTTACGAAATGGTTGGCAATGGGGTGACGAGTATTTAAAACCTGACTCCCCTACCTGTCTCGGTGGCCGCGAGGTCTAACGCGTCCACCATGTTGGCGATTCAAGGTCAGGCAGTTCGATCCTGCCCTTCTGTAGATGCCATTTTGAGATCTGCGGAAAATTAAATTGCATCACCCCTACCCGTCGACTCCAGAACCAACGTGGAAGCTGAGCGAGTGTGACACCAGCCCCCTAGCAGACGGCAGTTGAACGAAGGACAAGTGGAAACAAGATGGCGGGGTAGAACGAACGTGAGTAATAGCGGGCCCACTTTTACAGCAATAAATAACATTACTGGCTGTGAGAGAACTACAGCAGATGACATACAAGATGGCGGAAGAAGGTGAGCAAGTGGGAAACAAAATGGCAGTCGAATGAATGTAAGTAATTGGGCAACAAGATGGAGGGTGGAAACAAGACGACGACCGGTGGGCTTATTATAAGTTATTCGTTAATTTTTCGTGTTCATTAAGTTTCGAAATCTCTCGAAACGAATAAAATCATCTAGATGGACAATTTAGTATTCTAAATCATAATTCGTTACAGACCTCCGAGCTTTCGGCAATTTTCGGGTTTTCGTTAGCGAAAGCAAGATAGCAATACTATGCACATAAATGTTAACAGTATTACGAGAGTTTGTTTATAAATGATGAATACTTAAGCTTGAAAATCAAAGCATTAATGTCCTTAAAATATCTTGTTTGCTTTTGGCGTATTTTAAATATTAGTATTTTTTAAGTAATGTGTATTAGGAAAAAGGTATATTTAATTCGTCAAGTGTGTCAAATTTGCTGACGACATCGATCTATTTTCTAACTCGGCTGGACGCGTAATGTATTACACATAAATATGCTTTACTTTCGTATGCACTGTGTTGAAAGAGACTCACATGCACGCCGTTAAGAGAGAGCAGACAGAACTTTGGTTGTTACATGCACGAAGATTTTTCTCAATGACCATTTTGCTGTTTGTTTGCAAGCTATATACGCACATGCTGTTTCCTTTTTTATTTATAATATCAATATTATAAAATAAACGATGGACAACACACTAGATGCTGTTGTGTTTCTAGTCGATTGTATTAATATCAATATGGTATTAATTTTCACTCAATTTTTTTCAAGAGAAAGTAGTTTTGTTGTAAACTACCAAGAATAATTTACAGTTTAGCGCTACCTGTCAGGTGAATTTACGATCTACATTGTTCAACGGAAAAGTTTTGAATAGATCAGTATTTGATGTTCTCATATTTCATTATAAACAACAGCAATAAAATAATAGATACCTTCATGATAGCTGGGCTACACTGCTGCTTAAATAATTACCAAATTAAAACACAAATGCTTTAAAAATATTTTTGTGAAATATGTCTTTATGTTTTTGTAGTCGTTCAATGCACATTACTTCACGATTATCTTCTTTCATAGTCCCAAAAACCAACTTGTTACACACACCCGCCAAGTTTTTGCAATAAAACTAGGTAACAAACGCTCGAAGGGCTTCGTCATCGTTTCGAGTTTCCTACCGAACATAGTGACCTTAAACAAACTCTAGAATGCGCTTTGAATAGCTCCTTTCGTAAGTGAACAAAAATTAGAGTAATCGCGAGTATTTTTGTCGAAAGAAAACGAAATGAATAACTTAGAACAAACCCCCAGGAAACAAAATGGTGGGCGGAAACAATATGGCAACCGTAAACAAGATGGCGCGAATGTTCATTGTAATATTTCTCAGATTTTTTTATATAAGTATTATTGACATAATAATAAATTTTACTCTCCCATTATTCCCTCTCCTCACAGTGGCAGTTGATATATTCGAGATAAGCAACTATTAAGAAATCCCGGCACAAACGCTGACTGAGTGATAGAAAGAGGGAGAAAACAGAGGAGTGACACACATAGAAGGAGTGACAGACAGACGATATCTACTCTTGTATTGTGTCTTTGGACATGAAATACGTGGGGTTTTGGGTGGTGGGGGAGGATATATAAGTGGGCCGGCGAGCACAAGTAGAATTATTTTGCTTGTGAAGAATTCTGTAAATATGAACAAACGTCTTCTACTTCAGGGCTTAGANCGAGCACAAGTAGAATTATTTTGCTTGTGAAGAATTCTGTAAATATGAACAAACGTCTTCTACTTCAGGGCTTAGAAACTAATTTTTCTAACAGAACACAGACTAATATTGTCATTTCTAAAGGAGTGTAACTCACAGTGGGTACTATAAATAAAACAAAGCTACTGCTCACTATTACGAAAAACTGCTTACATTTCCACGAGTATTCTTCATTTTGTGTCTCAGCTATCAAGATAGACGCAGTGGCCGAGTTCATGTCGGTGGTTCCGGAATGGAGAAGAAACTACGCAAGACACGGAAACTCTGCAGAACTCTACAGTTTTAAAAAGCAAGATTGATGACATCACGAAATTTAAGGAGTTGCTCGTAATAATGACGAGCAGCTTAGTTTTGTTTATATCAAATCTTGAAGACGTTTGTCCAGCCGTTACTCGTGAGGAGCTTGATGAACGCTGTTTTTATTTATAAGGAGANCTTGAAGACGTTTGTCCAGCCGTTACTCGTGAGGAGCTTGATGAACGCTGTTTTTATTTATAAGGAGAGCAGATGCTTCAAATACATCTGTTTTGTGTTGTTGTTTACTTTAATTTGTACCAGCCAATGTCTGGTTAGCAACGCTGCAAAGAATGCGTCAAGATTATTGTGCTGTGATAATNTACTTTAATTTGTACCAGCCAATGTCTGGTTAGCAACGCTGCAAAGAATGCGTCAAGATTATTGTGCTGTGATAATGTTCATCTATTTTATTAAATACAATGTAATCATAATTAAATTTTTCTTATCAATTCTCTTTGGCAAACATTTTGTGCAGAAGCGCCTATAAAATATTTTTGGCGAATATTATAATTAAAATCATGAGGACGGAATCGTTTCAAGTCAATGCCTTAACTCCATCAATTCAGGTGTGTACGGATTGTTCTGATTTGCATATTCGTTGAGTAACAATTGTGGTCTGAAGGTCGCATGTGTGAAGCCATAGCATGGTACTGACAAGCACCAACTCTAAGAAGTATTTCTATAGCCTCTTGTGAAGTAAACAAACACTTCATCTAATTAAATTTTGTGTTTTATTTTCCAGGTTTCAGCGGCAGTCAGATCGTTTATTCATCAAACTGGGACTATGGAATCAGAGGTAAGTTCTATTAAAACTCAATGTGTGAAAGTGCGTACTCACTTATTAATGTAAAAATCGGGCTATGATATTAAATTTGATTCGTTGTACAGTTTTGCACAGAAAAGGTAAAATATAAATGACCTCCTGACTGCATAATGTCCGAACGCTCTAATTGCCTCATGAGCATGAGTGATTTCTCATCTGTCACGCCTACCGACGACACTCATAATCATGGCACGGTGTAAACAAATTGTGGTGAACTTCCTAAACTACAATGCAAGTTTTTAACCCGTGAATATCAGGCTGCAAGTATAAGAAAATTTAGTATCTCCACTATACAAAGGAGCTAGATTCCCTACAAACTGAAATATTTCATGAGCAAATACAGAACCACTACCATTAATGTATGGGGAAGAATCTACCAATCATGATTTTTCACTATACATATACTCTGACGTGGTAAATTTGCGAATAATTTTTTAGAGTGTAGTAATAATGATCATTTCATAGTAGTTAAATTTGGTTTAGTTATACTGAATAGTATAATTATTTAACACTCTAGCATGTGCGATTTTTCAATATCAAGGGAGACGTAACTACATACTATACGTCTTAGCAGTTGGATGGTACGAAGCGGTAGACAGATTCAGCAAACAAAAGTCCTGACAGGACGTAAATATTTTGGTGGGTTCTAGAGAATAATTAGGTGTTTTTGGAGTATGTGGTGGACAAACGCTAATCTGTAGGAGCCAGGCGCAGGATTGCTCAACTAGAGTGCGCAGTTAGTATTCACAGATGTGCTCGCAACACACAGTCAACACAGTGAGAATGAATGTAATGTGTTCAAGTGATTATAAACTACTCATAAATAAGTTGGGACTAGTAGTTTTACCAAAACGTTGGGAAGTGCGGCTTCAAGTGAATAAGTTCTAGTGAGCGTTCAGTGTTCTGAGCACCACCGCGGCCTCATAAGACACCTAGTGATGGATATACAGAGAAAGTCAGGTCTGAGTGTGTTAATTTCGGTNCAGAGAAAGTCAGGTCTGAGTGTGTTAATTTCGGTAGGTGATTCCTTACGTGAAACTAAGCGGAAATGTATTTAGGCATTTTTCGATAAAGTGAGAAATGTGGCAGCTTCGCAATACTGAAAATCGAATTTGGAAATACATTTCATCAAATATTTGTAAAACCATTTGAGATTAAGCAAAATAATTTCGAACAGTATTGCAGGAAAGCGAGACCTTCAATCCGTTATGAGTGTGGGGGCAATATAATTCCCCTTCAGTACGTACTTAGGGCTTATCACACTGTTTTGACATTAACTTTCGAGACACTGAAATACAATGCACGTAATGAGAGTGCGAAAAGCAAAAAGAAAGATCATTTTGTCGGCACTCGTTAAGGCTAACCATTTTCGCGAAACTAGCATTTGTGTGTTTGAAGGTGTGAGACAATGCCTGGAGAGTATGCAAACGGAATTCAGTGTAGCATTAGAATCAGGCGTTGTCCACACGTAGGCACAAGCAGGACTTGTCTTGTTACTGGTTTGGGAAAGTATGTCGATAAGTTCCTAGAGAGGTGAAGGGCTGTCATTAGATACTGTGGACAGGATTAATTTAAATCACATTGCCTTCCCTACAATATAAATGGTAATTATAACAACCTGTAATCATGAAATACTGAGCTGGAACAAAGGTTAACGAGAATGCACAAAGTATCACAGAAACTGGAAACCATTATGCACATCTCCGACTTGCTGCCACTGCATTACACATCATTTCGCCATACGTTAAACAATGTCCCCGAGCTCCGCATTACTCCACTCCATCATGAGTACTGCGTCGCGTTGCGTACACGAGTCAGCTCGACTTTACATGGCTACACACTACACTTCTTAGCAAGTCCTCAGGTCTAATGGGGCGCTGCCTTGGCGCACATCATAACCGCTTGTCGTCTAGAATGTAGACGTGATGCTAGCATCGGGCAACAAACTGTCCTCTCGCTTTACCTACCAGACAACAACACTACATATTTTAACTATCACAAAGCAGACGTAAGTTGATTGCAATTTTTTCCGACAAGTTCTAAGTGTTTACACCATAATGTAGTAAAACCCGATGTGATAAGACATCATGTCTTAATACTTAGGTATCGAAATACTTGTGGTATTATGATAACTAACTCAATAAATGCCAATATTATCTCAGTGGATAACATGTTTGCAGAAACTGCAGATATATACCAATAACAAACATAACCATTGCATTGACTTTTATCGGTGGCAATTAATAATGTCAAGATGCAACGTTTATAATCCAGTTAATCCACGACCCTGTTATCATTGCTTAACGAGACTAAATCTGTGGTGACTCGAAAGTAACGGTCAAGGAAAGGGTGATAAACTCTTAGTACATACAGAAGTGGGGATGATATTACCCCCACACTCATGACAGGTTTAGGATCTCCATTTCCTCTAACACTGTTCAAAATTATCTTCCTTAATCTCAAATGATTTCAGATATATTTGATGAAGTGTGATTTCTAAATTGATTTAGAGTGGTGCGTAGTGGCCATAGTTCTCACTTCATAAAAAAAAATGCTCAAATAGATTTACCCTTTGTTTCTCGTAAGGAATCGCATCCCGAAATTAACACACTTAGTCCTGACTCAACCTGTAAAGACACCCATACAACATGTATCTCAAACAAACAGAAAAATTTGATAGGTTACTGCTGAGGTGGAAATAGAAAGATTGAGACAGGCAACCCATGCTCCAAGTCAAATAGCAAGAGTGGTAGACGCTTCCAAAGTAGAGAAAAATTATCATTTATTGTCATATTTTGGAACATTCTTGCGGGACAGCAACAAAGTAACGGTTACTAATTATACAAAGATTAATCATCAAGAAAGTAAACGTCGTGTACTTATAACCCACCCCCATCATGTGGAAATGGGGTGTTGCCACCCTTAATTCAGCAAAAAATCGTATGTTACAGAAAAAGCCCCCTTATTTGACTAGAGATTATGGAATGCCGTCCAAATTAGCAACATAAAAAACTTTGCAAAATTGTCTTACTCTTGCACTTTTCTACTAAAAAGTACATGTTTGATATCACAGATAAGTGCTACCACCTGCCAGTTCGGCAACTAATAATTGTTTTTTGCGCACCACGTCGTAGTAAAATGAGTTTCCCGCTGTGTGTGTGGTCGTAGATTAACGAGTTGCACAAATAACAGTTCAGTGTGATTGTCTCACTGTTCGGAGTAAAGAAATAAGACCAGAAACTGAAATTCTTGCACTACTAGTTTAATTGCGTACCACTGTAAGAAACTTTACAAGTATTCAAAATGGCGGCCGATAACCCCATTGCAACAATTACTTCGGGGTATGAAAGACTAACGTAACCTTTCGAAAACACTCGGTGTACCTTGAACTTTGCCACTGGCAGCCACAACCCTGGCTAACAGATGTTTCTACGACTCAATGGCTGTGTTGTACATCAGAGCCTTGATGAATCCCCACATAAAAAAGGTCTAGCATATTAAGGTCAGAAGAGCGTGCTGGCCAGGCAAATAACCCACCTCTTCTAATCAACATTGCTGGAAATGCAATGTTGAGGTGATCACGTACAGTTCTTGTGGAATGTGGAAGGGGGGGGGGGCACCGTCGTGTTGAAGCCACATACATTGCCGGACTGCGAGTGGCACATCCTCGAGGATATCTGGCAANGGGGGGGGCACCGTCGTGTTGAAGCCACATACATTGCCGGACTGCGAGTGGCACATCCTCGAGGATATCTGGCAATGTAACTTGCAGGAGTTGGCAGTACATATGTCTAGTGGTTCGTTGCGGCATCAAGTACGGCTCAATGAGATTATCACCTACAATGACCGCCCAGATGTTTACAGAAAATCTGTGCTGGTTGGCTGTGATGGTGGTTGCTAGAGTATTGCTGTCATCCCACATGTGACTGTTCTTGCTGTTATAATAACCGTCTCTCGAGAATGTCACTTCACTAGTAAACAATGCAATAGACCACTTTACTCCTTGATGACACGTGACAACGTGCTCCATCCGTGCGTCGAGCTCGTGCATAACACTCCATACAGTGAAATGGGACACACATACATTCCGTGCGCAATGGCGCGGACGCTTGTTGAGGGGGTTTCCTACACAGCATTTAGTTCTTCTTCCGCATTCTGTTTACAGACATTCCTCGGGTGACCACACCCACCTCGTGCCTTAAATGTGCCTGTTTCACGTAGTCTGAGTGACAGTTGTCACGGTCTCGTGAGGAGGTTACCGCCGCGCTGGAAACCTCTCATGATACAATCGTACAGCAGCTCGTGTAATACCNTCACGGTCTCGTGAGGAGGTTACCGCCGCGCTGGAAACCTCTCATGATACAATCGTACAGCAGCTCGTGTAATACCCTTAACTTCACCGTAAAGCAGAACCATGTCTGTCTTTTNCTCTCATGATACAATCGTACAGCAGCTCGTGTAATACCCTTAACTTCACCGTAAAGCAGAACCATGTCTGTCTTTTCTGCGTTCCTATACTTCGCCATGTCGACTTGTAGTAGAATGCATGCAACGTGCAGTGAAGTGTGGGGTTTTAAACTACAGTACTCTTCTCTGGAAGGGAGGGGAACTACGGTAGTAATAATGAGAGCGGGGGAAATCTATGACGCCCATCAATATACCGCGTCTCTTAGAAACCCCGTTAGACGAAACCAGTGACGATTCAGCTCCGCCACAAACCAACTCTACGTAATGCCCACACACCCCTACGGCGCGGCGGGTAGTTAGACATACTGGTTGCCTATCTAAAGAAATGAGATAGTAAACTTCCAACAGGTAGAAGTTGAGGTGACAGATAAAACACGAGAAATCAACACGGTACGAGATCTGATGTGATGTACGCTCATTATTAACTGAGGAACAATAACAGGTGGATTGATTTGGAAGTATAAAACAAAAATTAGTTTAGCTACTGGTTCAAGAGTAGCCAGTACCTAATTATATCGCAATAAAAATATTTTGCTCAAACTTGCTGGATAAGTTTTCCTACTCTTAAAAATTAGTCGTAAGTAAAGGTAGAAAGTTCAAAATGACAAATAATTTTTTAAATGTGGGGTAGCTGGACGATAGTGGCAATACGATTTATATCGAGAAATTAAAAAATCAGTAATAAAAACTTTTATTACTAAATTGCAGGACTAATTATAGGAGTTACCTGTGTAAAGGGATGTGTTACTTAACGGCATGTGTATGATTAGTGGCAGGAAAAACCCTCTCAGTGTGGAGATCATTCTAAATCGACAACTGGGAGGAGGATACAAATTTTACACCACATAACGCTAAAGAGTTTTTAAAGTCATACACCGTTATATCGTGGAGTAATAAAATAATGTCAAATATTAAGAGACACAGTAAATATAAAAAAACAACTTGTTTGAAAACGTAACAGTTGTATTTTAATTCTGTTCTATGCAGCAAGCAAGAAAATTGCAAACTGTTGGCTAGGCGATAGACACTTACAAACAAAGAAAAGAAGTCAACACATCTGCGAAACTGGGAATATCTTATAAGAGGAAGAAACGCGATTTAAATATATGTGGTATTAAGTAAACAGCCAAAAACAGTTTCGGATATCTCCTACTTCACAACACCCACCCACACACGCACACACACGCTTACAACTGTAAGCTGCTTGTTTCTTCCTGACGATATTCGGCGTGAAAATTCCAAAGAAAGTACATGTTTTGCCTAATTGCCAGGCACTGTGTCGTTGCCGCCGAAAGGTTTGTGCGCATTTTACACGGAAATGATAGGCCCTGGCCAGTTGCAACAACAGGACCATTCTTGTTAATCAGGTCATGCTGATTAATAAACCACCATCAAACGTTCATAATTCCTCACAATAGAAATGTTTTCTGCAATAAGAGGGTAGAAAATGCTGTTATTATTATTGCGGTGGGAGGTATTAATGAGCGGTTCCTTTTTGGTTGAAGATACCGATAACTTCAAACAATGTTCGGTGAACTGTAATTTTGTTTAACTTCATTTCTGATATTTCGCGAAAAATATAGTTTAAAAACTCATTATTGCGCTTCGATAAAAATAATTGGCCATGCAATTCGCCCTTGATTTTGCATTTGGAATCACCACAGGAAGTTTGTAATTTGAACCCCTCCCCAACATGTGTATGTATATTAAATAGTCGTAATTTTGAAAATAATTACCCGCGTAGTATCGAAAACTATAAAAGTGTGATGTCTTACTATTAGGGATGTATAACTGCAAAAATGAATAAAAATATACTCCGACGTAGACCTACGATGTTATAGATATGAGAGAAGGCAAAGTTAATTAGTTTGTGACATATATTGACATTTATGTGACGGCGGAGGATGTATGCGTGTTACCTTCCGCAGCTGTGAAAATATACTGGTGGTGTTTACAAGAATAAAAAATAACAGTATATATAAAGGCTGGCGTGGAAGTAAAAGAGGTTCGTAATATTTTACACCTGTCCATAAGTCCGTAACCTTTATGGATTTTTGTAATAGATTAGTGCTGTCCGTTTCACAGTTTTTATACAAAGGAGTGCACAGCCACATTCGCAAACAAAGTGTGGTAACGTAGACTTGAATAATGGCCACACTTGGTTATCACTTCTGGAAGTGTAACAATGAAACGGAGTATGAGAGGACGNAACGTAGACTTGAATAATGGCCACACTTGGTTATCACTTCTGGAAGTGTAACAATGAAACGGAGTATGAGAGGACGCTGGCCGTTAACACAGTAATTTTGCAGTACTCGTTACATTTGTTGGTAGTAGTGAGAGGTTGATGGAATTATTCTCATCCACATTTAAGGCATTTCTTTTCATTGCTCTATANCATTTGTTGGTAGTAGTGAGAGGTTGATGGAATTATTCTCATCCACATTTAAGGCATTTCTTTTCATTGCTCTATAATAATTTTGTAAAATAAAAAGTGGGCCTAAAGTACCATGATGTCAGCAGAAATAATACAAAATTCCGCCCACTTTCTTACATAAATATGCTACACTGTCACCAAATATACACGTAGTTCTTCCTCATGTAACATAAATCGTTCTTTTCTGGCAATGTTGTTATTGTGTGTACTACTTTGTGGTGAGATGTGCAGTGATAAACCTGAAGCCGTCAACTTCTACTATACAGGAGGGACCGGAGTACTGTAGGTCGAGGCATTTGCAGCAGCGGTAGCAGCAAGAAGCAGCGGTAACCGAGGTAACAGCCGACGTAAACCGTGTTTCAGGACCTAGAACCTGGGCCTTCAACTACCCCATGTGCAACGGAACCAGGCAGTCCCCGGTGGACATCCGCCTGACGGGGAACATTAACGCGCGGCTGCCGCCGCTCGTGTTCAACGGACACTGGGACCGCTGTACCCGGGCCGCGCTCTCCAACAACGGCCACGCAGGTAAGTACAGTCACTGTCGAACCTCGTACACTTAACATGGCAAAAACGACTGCCAGACTCACGCAACTGGAAGTCTTAAAAAACATGCTTGTTTACATTAGAATTTTCAACAGACTGAATTAAATATTTTTTAAAAATTAAATATAGGCTGTATGCATTAAAATTATATTTTATGACGTGACAAAATATATGTTACTGCGCAGCTCACGTGTGCACTCTACTCACATTATATATCTAGCATTTTATCCCGGTGGATAATAAGATTAAAATGAGAGTTGAGGTTTTAATTATGACCTATTCATACCAGCGCCATCTGTCCTCCCCTTTTTTTCAACCACAGCTCGACGATCCATCTTCAACAACAGACAGCAGATATCCAGCCATATAGTTGTCATTTAAACACTGTTAATATATTCGAGTGAGTGGGAAGATTTGGGCGGCTCTCAACATCGAGGCCATGAGAGAAAATTCAATATATATTTGAAAGGCGTCTTTGTACGAATGGCATTTNGGGCGGCTCTCAACATCGAGGCCATGAGAGAAAATTCAATATATATTTGAAAGGCGTCTTTGTACGAATGGCATTTTAAAATTTCGTCGTCCGAACCGCTGTTTATTTTTTCTATTTTCACCTTTAATGCAAATTTTTAAAAGTGAGAAGTGATTATACATGTATTTTACTATTGAAGCTTACCTACTAATCTATTATTTTTACCATAAAATGACAAGATCACCACTGAAAACTTTATTACGACGAGAGAAATACTGCACAACAGTCCAGTGTCTTGCGCGTATTAAGGACCAGGCATTCGATGCTCCCTTGCCTCTAGCCCTTTGCACGGAAAACGCTTCCAACAAGATGGCGCCTTTAATACGGATCTTAATAAGACAACAAGCAATTTTCAGAATTTAAATTTGGCGAATTGTGCGGATTGTTAGGAAACTCGGTGCCCGAACTCCGGACATAGTTTCTTTGGACTAATAGAAACACGAAAGCCCTGTATACTTAAATACGGAAACGTCTTTTTACATAAAACAATTGAGTTCTAATTTNACTAATAGAAACACGAAAGCCCTGTATACTTAAATACGGAAACGTCTTTTTACATAAAACAATTGAGTTCTAATTTCAGCTATGACACGTGCAGAACAGGATTTTGCGACAATGCATGTAGGACAAGTTGCATATATCGTAGGCGAGTAACACTAATATATTACATATATACACAGTGTCGTGCGCCTACTTCCCATACAACCCATCCTACACGCATGATCGCACAACCTTGTACTCCAAGAGATGTACGCCACAAATCCGAACATAATTGTTTCATATAAAAATACGTTTCCGTATATAAGTGTATATGGATTTTGTGCTACTATTGGTCCAAAGAAATTACATCTGGAGTTTGTGCGCTGAGTTTCCAAGCATTCTGTATACTTTAATAGTAACTAGTTTTAGGTGTATTGGCCAACATGTATATATAGAAAAAATGTCGTCTCAAAGACACAGAAGGTACAATAATTTTAACAAATGAGTTCTAGATATTTAAAATTAGCCTTTATACNAATTAACAAATGAGTTCTAGATATTTAAAATTAGCCTTTATACTTGACTTCCATCAAAACGTTGTGCTGACAGTAAAAATGGTGCACAATTGTGGAAAATGGAGGCATGCAAAGTTGGTTCATAAAGCTAATTTTATATGTTAATTTTTTATAGAATGAAACATTTATCTTTGAATTTCGGGAAAGGACGTGTTACCAGTTTCCCTTCTCGTAACTCCGTCACTGGCTTCACTCATGGACATAAATATTACATACACTATGCCCTATAGTTGGCTTACCATCCGAATAACCACTGCAGCTCGAAGTACTTCGCCTTACGGCGGAGAACGAGGAGCCAACACCACGGCTTGTTCACTGAGCTCCCGAAGTGACTTGACAAGACGACGTCTAACCCAGTTTATAATAATTGCAGTAAACTGGACGTTACTTACAATTTCGCTCCTTCGNACTTGACAAGACGACGTCTAACCCAGTTTATAATAATTGCAGTAAACTGGACGTTACTTACAATTTCGCTCCTTCGTCTTATGAAAACTCATTATAAACATTTAAATACAAAATTTTCGAAACTCATTATACATTTATTATATTTCTGATTCAAATGGACAAAATCAAGAAGTGGTGATCCATTATTATTAATCATCTTTCATCAATATAAAATTAAATTTTTCTAGAAATATTTCTTCTCACATATGCATATACCGGTTTATTCAATACACCAGCCCACTAAGTGCTTGAGTATAATCACGGAGCTTTTATACGTAATCACTTAACCTGTGACCATTTGAGGTATTGAAGATTAGAAGACACATCTACGATGAATAACAATAGGAATTTCAAGAAATCAAGAACTATTGAAACATAATTTCGGAGTTAAAAACCTATTCAGACTGTTCAAGATAAAAACGTATTGAACGTTTGCATACGGAACTAGGACTCACAACTACGTCCAGATTTGCTTCACACTTTTAGCTAATTAAATATGTGTATTGCCTCTTGAAGTCAAGAAGTTGAAGGTCTAGCTTAAAATCCGGCAAGTCTAGTTGAATCGGAAGTCATAATATATTGAGCTGCTCGCAGCAACATTCAAGAGGCACAATTTTGTGCATCAGTAACAAAATGAAACCGAATTTCTTGACATATTGTCTATTAATTTGACAACCAGCTATCGTCGTTCCATAAAAAGAATAAGAATAGTTACTACACACCATGGGCCTGATGTATAATTGATTCGTATTCAAATCAGGGTGCACCATCGTACTTAAAATACTAATATTTTGGAAAATGTTATACGAAGAGCAGAAAACTGAGCAAATGTTTTGCTTTGAATTTTATAGAAGTAGGTTTATACCAGTTATTTTTATATCTATGGAAACAATAAGTAAAACCCTAAGAAAAATCTAGAAAGGAATCGATGTAGGAATTTTATAAGACCTCGGCACTACCAACAAGCCTGAACGGAGCTTAAACACGGATTCTCACGAGTAAGGACAAAGTCAGAATCCAAGACTGGGAAATAATGTATCTTAGATCTGTCACGGGGGTGACAAAGACGGATATAGTACAAAACGAATATATAAGAAAATCGCTCAATATCGACAGTATTAATGATGAAGTCTCGGAATACAGTCGGAATTGGAGATCCCATGTAGAAGGAACGAGCGACGAGTACAAATGTTATACAAATATCAAACCAGAGGTTTCCGTAGTGTGGTTAGACCAAATAAACGAGAGAAGACGCAGTAAAGCAAGCTTGAAGTTCGCAACAGGTAGAAGGTCTTAAGGCATAGAGAAAAAGATTTGCTCAAATAGTTACTGTGTACTTAAGTAAAACTTAGACTTGACAGGTTTCGATTTACGGTGGAGTCGCCTCCGGATTTTTGCATGTGTGAACCGTGCCGGACGATGCCGTTGATCAGAGGGTTTCTTCGGGGATCTCCCTTTATCTCCCAGCCTCGTATTCCGGTACTGCTCCATATCGCCCTCCTTTAACTCTCGTCGATTTTTCAAACCTCGTTGATAATCGCGTCGCCTATCTAGACCTTTTTTCAGGATTTGATGCCAAAAAGCGCGGGAGCAATAAGGGCGACACTAGCACACGCAGTATGTCCAACATCGCCACTACGCGCAGGGTTCTAAGCTAGCATGCATTGTTCTCGTAGTGCTGCCTGTATCTATGCTAATTCTAGGAATGATCTTATAATTTTATTAGTGGAAAATCNGTGCATTGTTCTCGTAGTGCTGCCTGTATCTATGCTAATTCTAGGAATGATCTTATAATTTTATTAGTGGAAAATCTATAGCAAAGATCACAACAGGCTCCCATTGTTATTTTCCTAGTGTACGGGTAATCTATTTTGAGATTAAAAGGTAGTTTTTAACAGGGTCGGGGTCTCTAGAACAACACATTTATTATATTATGCGTTGTATGTGTAACGCACGTTCCTGTCCTCGTTTGGGGTATGTTTCCTGTTCGCAGGTAACCGTAAGGGAAAAACGTGTATAGTCTATTTGCACTTTCTCCATGTTTTTTTGATCAAACTTGTGATTTTAGTGGGGTACGTAATGCACAAGGCAGCAAGGCGTTAATACAATAGTATCACACTCCTTTTATACTTGTGCTATCATAACAGTACATAAAATGACCTTATCTTTGTTTAAATTTACATTATATTTTAATTTCATCTGTAAATTATAATATTNATAACAGTACATAAAATGACCTTATCTTTGTTTAAATTTACATTATATTTTAATTTCATCTGTAAATTATAATATTCCTTTATAACAAATACGTTAAAAACGGCGTGAAAATATGTATGTTGGTCATGTCTAGTAAGAAACAGTTCTTATACAAATTATTAATAAACTGAGTGCGCAAGCATACGCAGTGCGTCGTCCCTTGGAATAATTTTCTAGACTCGGTCAATATTTCTATGCATGATGTGAATAAATAGCCAGAAAGTATAACTTGAGCAGGGCTACAGGAAAGTTGTAAGGAAAGCCTGTATGCCACTATACAAGTTTCCTTACAAGCTCAGGCGGAAGCTTCTACGGGACGAGCTACCCGAACCTGCATACTAGTAGTTATGGAAGATTCTTTGGAATAACCTATCCAACGACACTTGTAGCCGCACGAGTAAAGACGAGTGCATTTGATATGGTGTGACTTCCGCTACTGTAGTTTAGTTATAAACTTAACTCTCGACTACAGTATTATGCGTTTATGCACAGAAACAAACACTTTTGTTGTTACAACTGGACATTTTATTTAAACAACCATGAATGTTTGCACAATTTTCACACAAAGCTGTTTTGGAATAAGTGAACATTTTCGAGATTTTTATTTTCAGTTTTTCGGTGTTTAATTGTCTTACGCTCTTTATTAAAGCCATATAAACAAATTGACACCAATGTCATTTCTCTAATTGGCTAACATTACAACATTGTAGGGAAATTTCCATCGAAAATTGCACACGACCAATTACGAAAACGTCCATGAAAACGGCCAGCAGTGTGCCTTATCATTCATAGAACCATCCATACAAGCAGCCATGGAGACTTGCATGGAATCTTATAAGGAATTGGATAATAGAACAATGCATATGGTGCTGTGCTGATTGTGTTCATTATGGTGGGAATGTGTTGTGTTATACCGGAGGTGAGTGTACTGAGTGTACACGCTGTGGTTGATATAGTGTGCATGTGTTGTGTTACAGTGTAGGTGAGTGTGCACACTGTGGTTGCTATGTGTTGTCTTACAGGAAAGGCGACTGTGCTGAGGGTGCTCGCCTTAGTAGCTATAGTGCATGTGTGTTGTGTAACAACAGTGGTGAATATAGAGTGTGCTTGCTGTTGTTGTTACGGTGTAGGTGTGTTTTGTTAAAGGAGAGTTGACTACCGAGTATGCTCACGGTTTTTGCTATGGTGTTCTTGTGTTATGTTACTGTAGATGTGTCTGTGTTGAGGTTGCTCGCAGTAGTGTCTATAGTGTATTTGTGTTGTGTTACAGCAGAGGTGAATACTGAATGTGCTCGCTGTAGTTGCTTTGGTGTATGTGTGCTGTGTTACAGCGGAGGAGAGTATTGAATGTGCTCGTTGTGGTTGCTATGGTGTATCTTTGTTTTGTTACAGCAGAGGTGACTGTGCTGAGGGTGCTCGCTGTAGTTTCTATGGTGTATTTGTGTTGTGTTTAAGCGGAGGAGAATACTGAGAGTGCTCGCTGTAGTTGCTATGGGGGATGTGTGTTGTGTTACAGCAAAGGTGAATACTGAATGCGCTCGCTGTAGTTGCTTTGGTGTATGTGTGTTGTGTTACAGCAGAGGTGAATACTGAATGTGCTCGCTGTAGTTGCTTTGGTGTATGTGTGCTGTGTTACAGCGGAGGAGAGTATTGAATGTGCTCGTTGTGGTTGCTATGGTGTATCTTTGTTTTGTTACAGCAGAGGTGACTGTGCTGAGGGTGCTCGCTGTAGTTTCTATGGTGTATTTGTGTTGTGTTTAAGCGGAGGAGAATACTGAGAGTGCTCGCTGTAGTTGCTATGGNTTCTATGGTGTATTTGTGTTGTGTTTAAGCGGAGGAGAATACTGAGAGTGCTCGCTGTAGTTGCTATGGGGGATGTGTGTTGTGTTACAGCAAAGGTGAATACTGAATGCGCTCGCTGTAGTTGCTTTGGTGTATGTGTGTTGTGTTACAGCAGAGGTGAATACTGAATGTGCTCACTGTAGTTGCTTTGGTGTATGTGTGTTGTGTTTAAGCGGAGGAGAATTCTGAGAGTGCTCGCTGTAGTTGCTTTGGTGTATGTGTTTTTTTTAAAGGGATGGGAATACTGAGTGTGTTTGCTATGTTGTAATTGTGTTGTGTTACAGCGACGGTGACCGTTACAAGCCGTAATAGGCAGGCGACGCTGTACGGGGGACCGCTACGAGACTGCTATGTGCTCGAGAGACTGAACTTCCACTGGGGCATGTCCGCCAATATGGGCAGCGAGCACACACTCAACGGGAGGAGGTGACACACAACCTCTCCACTAAACCGCTTCTTACGTCTATGCTGTAACTCAAATAACCATTTTCATTGCAATACCTATACTTATATCCCACGTCTTAACAAAATTACTGTTCTACCACTGTCATAATATAACTACATGTTTTAGTAAGACTTTCAGTAATATCAAACTTCTAAATGCAAGATTTTCACTTTTGTTACACTTGTTACATTTATGTTTTTTCCCTCTATAATTGAATGTAAACATCTAGTTTGCAAACAGTCATTGTGGCTACAGAAGTATTTTAGATCTGCAAAACTAATCATGATAATTCGAGTTTTATGTATGTTTAGTTCATGACCTATATATGTTGTTTCAAGAGCGATTTTTAGACGTGTGTAGTAAAATGATTGAATTCTCAGTCTATAAGTATATTTTATTGAACAAGAAAGTTAAAAGCTCGCCACCCTGCTAAGCAGTATTGCGTCGGAAATTGTTATGGTTATATTTATTGCATGGTTGTAGCGATTATTATTTCGCAGCAGGTGTTCAACTTGTGCGGTTATTGGTATGATTATTATTATTTAGATTGTTACGCGGGCTTTAAGGTGGATTCACAGGTTCGCAGATTACCCCCGATCACAGAGAGCGAGTCGAATGGATTTCAGTGACACAGATTCGAAAATCACCAGAAAATTGACGTTATTTCCTTAGCCGCAATTCTTAGTTATGTTTGGTTGCCCACCATTGGCCTCGAAGCGATATTTCACTAATTTTAAAATTAACTGTGCTCCGAGTATTTTCTTCAGGTATCCTTTATTTTAGTATATTACAGCTTCTCCACTTGCGACCTCGCCCGTGTTTTCTACACCAAGGAGCACTTATAGCTCTGCCATCAGTTGCTAGGATTACCAGTGGCTAGGTGAGCCTACTCTGGTTCAGGCTACGTAGAGCTGCCTATGGGAGAAGCAGTCGTCCCTCAAGTCTCACCACTTTCAACGACTGTCCCAAAGACCTTTCTTGTAGTCACTACGAAACCTACCTTGAGGGGTAACTGCGGCCTGTTATATTCGAAAGTGAACTCGGATGTAATGAGCGATATGCGCATTCAGAATAATTATCCCCCAAACCCCGTGCACATCCAGTGAAAACTTTGGCGTCGATTATATATCTTATCAAGCCTTCGCTGAGATATGTCTGTAACATTAGTGTAGCACCTACCTTGAGAAGAAACGTTGAGTGGTTTTCAATGTGTAATCATATTGTTAAAGTTGATTAAGCTTTGTAACATNACCTACCTTGAGAAGAAACGTTGAGTGGTTTTCAATGTGTAATCATATTGTTAAAGTTGATTAAGCTTTGTAACATAATATCCTATGGCAATACTTTTTTTGCTATTTGTTGATTTACTTTATAACTTAAGGTAAAAAAAATTACCTAATGCTTTGGGATATAGTCATGTTTTTATAAATAATATCTTCGTGGAAAAGCTTTGATTCGTAGGAATTCGAAATATTAACAATCATCCTCGTCATTGCTATAACACATGATTTGANTTATCCTCGTCATTGCTATAACACATGATTTGAGCCATTTTCTATGTGATTCACTTCTTTCTCATTCTGACAGGTCTGTTTGAAAAATAATTCAATACTGTTACACAAAAGTTGGTCACTGCGCAATTGGCATGGGCATTATATCCAAGTTCACACACTTCATCGTAAATTACGTTCGAAATTTTTAACCCCGGTATAAAATTTAATTTTAACTTTTAACACGTACATAATACCTCATAAGTAAAAAAAAGAGCGAAATGTGTTTCACTTGATGAAAATGTGATATTTAACTATTCATTTTACTCAAATCTGACAACTTTGTCCGCAACTCTAAGGGAAATTAATCTTTATGTATCACAGGAAGAGACGGGTTTTCTTGGTATTCATACTGTAATAATTTGATAAGTGTTTATAAAATATGCTGATTTGAACGTTACAGACAATGAAACGATGTACTGTAGGTTAAATATTATGAAAAAAACAATTTACCCCTTTTGAATGTCTGAAAACCTGGATACAAGTTTTTATAAATGTATTTAGCCACTCTTCGTAAGCAAAGAGCATAACGNTTTTGAATGTCTGAAAACCTGGATACAAGTTTTTATAAATGTATTTAGCCACTCTTCGTAAGCAAAGAGCATAACGATATCTTATGAGGTTAATAAATTAATATGAATTTCTCAGAGACAAGTTTCCCTTATNCGTAAGCAAAGAGCATAACGATATCTTATGAGGTTAATAAATTAATATGAATTTCTCAGAGACAAGTTTCCCTTATTTTAATCCTCTCGGAACACGAATTTCGAAAATTTCTGTTGTTAGTGGATGCCTGCATCCTAAGTAGTAGCCATTCAAATATCTTCCTGCTTTTGCAACTAGTAGTTTTGTCTGTGCGTTGATGAGTGTGTCAGTCAGTCGAGCATAATTNTCAAATATCTTCCTGCTTTTGCAACTAGTAGTTTTGTCTGTGCGTTGATGAGTGTGTCAGTCAGTCGAGCATAATTCATTTTATATGTACGGATTTTTCCGATACATGTAAAAGAGATCCTTTCTTTCTGTCACATGATTTACAAGCCTTAACCTAGAAACACCCTCTTCGATAAGTCATTTTGGTCACCTTGGACACCGCGCACTGTGTTGTGGGTAATATTCGCGTTGTCTATGTAGTAACAGTTCAGATCAGCTCAGTTTGCTCCGTGCAGACGACGCCGATAACTCAGAAACGGAGAGAAACT
This sequence comes from Clitarchus hookeri, assembly GCA_002778355.1. Classification (NCBI taxonomy): domain Eukaryota; kingdom Metazoa; phylum Arthropoda; class Insecta; order Phasmatodea; family Phasmatidae; genus Clitarchus; species Clitarchus hookeri. Next base: position 384,384 of record NQII01000243.1, on the reverse strand, counting down.
TTCTGATAGTTTGTTGGCGCCATTTGCTTGGTCTGTTCCACATGGTCTGCGGATGTGTATATCCGTCTTAAGAGCATGCTTGTATAGCGCATGTAGTGATGTCAGCCACAGCGACTGCGCATGCCAACGTTGTGTCGTGATCGGCTCCCAAAACCTCAGAATCACGTGTTCAAACTGTAGAATGAATGTAGAGTTACAGTGCCACGTGAAAACTGTGCAACAGTCATTTACCTGTCACAGCACTGTACAGTATTTTTACTACACAATTTTCAAAAGCACGAGACTTCGACTAAGGTTACCCCAAATTTTACTCAAACACGTGCTTCCATATGATAATCCACTACTTTGACTAAGTTGCAATGCAAAAGGTGAACTCAGATTACCAAAAAATGTTTTTTTGTTTGTAAAATGTTTGGGTTAGGTGTAAAACCAAATTGTAAACAAACCTCACGTCATTGTTAAAATACGTGAATTTGACACGGTTTACGGTAATTCTTGAGTCAGTGTTGGAATCTTGCAAATAACAAGAACATGAATCTGCCTCATCTTTATCGTATGGATAATAGCAGGTGCAACCCTAACTGCACATGTGGAGGCGGTATCTTTGCCTCTGTCCCGGTCACACGGGCTGCTGTCGCAATGCACCCACACGTGTTTGGAGTGTGAGTGACATGAAGCAGTACACAGAAATTTAACAAAGATGGAATGTGTGGAGGTAACGGGAGTACCTTGAGAAATTCCATCTGTTAACGGCAACGTCCGCCACGTTACCCGCATGAGTATAAAGGGCCGGGAATGGAACACGGTTAGAGTGTGAGAGGCGCGTAGTTTGAAAACGACACCACCGCGGCCAGCCGTCACAAGGCAGAGTGTAGTCTTACACAACACAATCACAAACTTATTGCCGCTTTGTGAAGCGTCCATTTACTAAATGGACCTAGTTGTGGAAAAGGCAACCGACAATCATCATTTTTATGTTCGAGATAGTCATAGTCGGTTTATAGGGAAAGATTAAACTTTTATTCTACAAAAAGGAACTAACACAATGTAATGATTTGTAAATTATAAATTATACAAGAGCAGAAACCAACCAAAGGGTTTTTGATTGATGAACATCGTTTTACAGAAAGGATCAAACACACAGTCTGTGGGATGGCTCTGTTTTGCATTGCAGCTAACGGAATTTAACAGATAATATACGAAACTTGGTAACTTTTCGTAAAACAGCATTACGATGAATTTTACGTTTACAATAGTTACTAAACTTTTTTTAAAACTAGCAAGTGAAATTCTTATTTCCACATGTGATACGGGTGCATTAGAACTGACACTTGAAAATGTCGGTGCTGAGCAAGAAGTAGTTACTTTCGGCTCAGAAAGTTTGATGATATAGCTAAGAATGCCAATGTTTTACAACACATTTTTCAAAATCCAGGACGTCGAAACGATGTCGATGTATTTGCTGGTGAACTATATTTTGTTGTAAAATCTGATCAACTGTAACTTAGTTTGGAACTAATACAGTGATAACATTCAAAACAAATTACTGTTATAGAGCACTTTATCTCATTTGTACCATTGTTCTGACTTTTTAAAATATTTCCCCTTACCTAATTGTAATGTATTTGGTATAGCCCTAAATACAGTCCCAGATTTAAACACATGACAATGAGTTTCCTCTTTTGGCTATATGCTGTTATACTACTGTATATTTTAAATAAAAACTAACCAAATATGTAACTATGAATGTGTTTACAATAACTGAAACATCAAACGTAATAAAAATTATCATGCAAAAAGGAATCATTCCTGCATAAGAGAACCAACCGACACACAATATTTTACTAAAGGAAATCACCGACAATTTTTATCTTTAAATAGATATCCAAATTGAGAAAATGTGTTATTAAAATTGTTATAAAATATACATAATCAACATACACACGTAGAAAAAAACAGAACAATATCTTATAATACTCAAATTAGATGCACAAGAAAACATTGAACCTAATTACTTATGTTCCAACAAACTGTTGGTTGGTACTCTTTTGCGTAAATTACCCAACTGTTACATTTAACTTTTCAAATACTTAATTTTTCATCCGTTTGTAAAAAAATTTTTTTTTGCCATTTCTTTAAGGGTTTTTTACTTTAAACATAACGAATAATATCCACTGCTGTGTTTATGTTATTTAAGACACGAATACGTGATTAAGTTTGAGTGATTTATAAATCTTACAATGAAGCATATTAGGTTAAGCTATTGAAATGAACTTAAAAACTTCTTAATAAGTTTAACGGGTTTTTTGCTTCATAAAACAAGCAATCTTTTAAGTTTATGAAACGAGGCCATGAGTTAGAAGTGTGAGACTTGATTTACAATGAGATACGAGTACGTGTTGAACGAGTATGTTCTATAATGAAGGGAGTTGGTCCTTATGACATGGTTCATGGTATCGCAGTAAGTATACAATAGGAAGGACCCCGACAGGCAGACGTGTAGGAATTGGCGAAATTTTACTTCCGATCGTGCGTGTGAGTAGTCTCGGCAGATAGGATCGCTCGAGAAACAACGAAGAATATGTCATTTCACGTTTTCGGGTATCCCATCAGGTTGTTTGGTGACGCTCTTTAGCGCAGTAATTTAGTGCCGTTTAAAGATTTACAGTAAAATATCAAGTGATCTAAAAACATTGCTGACGATCACAGTTATTCTTCTGAGTCTTTCAACGACAGTTAAGATGGATTAAATTGTCAATGCCAGTTATCACATATCAATAGTTAAAGGATGCCCTTATTTATACTACAGAAAGATTTTCGGGTTTGCTAATATGAGTGCAGTGAGGATATTTGGGCAGCTCTTAACACCGATGAGGGCGAGTATGGTGCAGCGCCTTAATGCAAGGGCGGGAGGAACCAGAAGACCCGCCGACTAGCGACATAGTTCGGCACTATTCCCATTTGCTAAGATGGGGGTGTGACCTCATCGGGAATTGAACCCGGATGGCCCAGGTGGAGGCGACTAGACTGACCACTAGACCCCCGCGGTCCTAATGCCAGTTGAAAGAGAGTTCGTGGAAAGAGAATAGACACATAAATAACCATTTGCTTTTCGCCTGCATCCATTATTTTTTACAGCTTTACTTTTAAAATGAATACTTGTCAAAACAAATAATATTTACCAATTCTCTCATTCCTTCATATCAAAATTGCAAAAATTTTACCACATAAAAATTTTACGAAATGAAACCTAAACAACCTTATCCGTCAAAAACGCCAAAATCGGGTTCGACTATCATTGGCTGAACGAGAGCGAGAACATGACCATAGATTTTTCCCTTCAAACGTACATATTATTATGTACTTGTTCAACACGTACTTATTTTTCATCATGAACCAAGCTTAAAGTTACTTGCCAGCGGAGTGTGTGTGTTCTTTGCACCAAGGTCCTCCATGGAGGCGCACGCAGTGCACTTCAAGGAAGAGTATGGCAGCGTAACGAACGCCTATGCGTATCCAGATGGCATCGCTGTGATAACATTCTTCCTGCAGGTGAGCATACATCTCCGTTATCACAGCAAAAGAGATTACTGTAAACTACAATACTGGACACAGGTGGCGTTTGTCTACCCATGACGAAATTTGGCTCAGTTTAGTTAGTCCAGAGTGTGTTTTTGTACGAGTTCTGCATTATCATACTGCCCGTGACCAAATTACCATCCCACGAAATTCTAAATACAAATTTTGTAACAACGCATATACCGATTATTTACTTGTTTCATTTTATATACATCGGATAGTCACGTAATATTTCTTACTATTTAGACGCATAGCTCACGCACAGAGAGCAGGCACGTTTAAGCAGTGTAGTCAGAAATAATGCTTTCTGGTGTTGAGTTGTCCTACCAAATGTTACATAGAGTATGACACTCATTTCTAGATAGACAGCTCTGAATTCAGTAAATTCAATGTGCTTCTATAACATAGATATAAACTTTGGCAGGTTATTCCTGGGAGATGATAGAGGACTAGCGATATATACAACTCATGGTGCACCTCACAAGTAAGGACATTATATCTCGTTAGAAGTGGAGGTAAAGACGTAGTTTATATGAGACCAAATGAATAGGGCAATGTCTTATAGTAGGTACGGTACACATTTGATTTTGTACAGCGTTACGATAAACTGTGGTTATTAGGAAAGCAAGACAGTGAAGGTTTTACCAACCCATTATAAAAAATATGTGGGGTTGCGACACTATTTAATACAATAAAATGAGTTGGTTATATATCATAAAGTATTTTGTGACAGAAAATAGTGATAACAGTATTAGAATAGTAAGTAAAACATATCTTCGTTCATGTGCCTAACTAGTATATTATTAGAGTAACACATGTACATATGCGGACAACATTTGATAATGCCTAACCCAACACACTATATTGCACGTAATAATGAAGCAACCTCATGTAGGTGTATGATGGGTGTGGAGAACACATTCAAAATCCTTACTTTCTTGATTGCCACAGCTTAACGTATTAATGTGCAAAATCCTTTTATTTACTGCCAGACATGAACATATTATCTCACTTTAAGTACGTCTTTATCTCTACTGTTTTAACGCCCTCTACTCTCCATACTTCGTGAGGTGGACCACGAGTTGTGTACATCATTAGTCTTATTTTGCCCCAGTAATAATCTGCTAAAGTTTGTCACCAATGTTTGTTGGAAACACGCTGTATATAAACAGATCGGTAGCGGTGAAAGTGTGTTTGTAACTTATTGCTGTGCACGAAAAATAAAACTTTTCTTAGGCTGACCATATTGTAGGAGGAGTTTGTGTTGTGACAGTTGCGGTATCAATAATGTATCTCCCGGCCGTCAGCATTATTCGGAAACTCACGTGCAACTGCTCTGCGTTCTCACATCCGCGTAGCTACGCCAAACATAAAGCAATGCAGAAGCTTGTTACTTCTATTTCTATGGTAGTGAAGCTTTCTATATGCAGACGGCTCTGTAGTGTCAATGACGTCAAAGCTTTAAATGACGCGTCGTTGTACGTTNTCCTGTGTGCAGACGGCTCTGTAGTGTCAATGACGACAAAGCTTTAAATGACGCGTCGTTGTACGTTTTTCTCACCCTGGGGAAAAATATTCTATCTCTATCAGAGGCCTATTGTATATATGCATATTACTATGATTTCATTTCAGGTAGTATAACGAATGCTTAACTCTTAAACCGGGCAAACTATGCTGCAAATATTATTTTTTTGCGAAGTGAAGTAAGGTAAGATATATACTTCTTACACAGACAAGCAGCCAATTACTAAAAAAACAGAAAGTAAAAATTTGGCTAATTAGTTTTTTGATAAATCAGAATAAAGGAAATTAAAAAAAACCGTATNAAAAAAACAGAAAGTAAAAATTTGGCTAATTAGTTTTTTGATAAATCAGAATAAAGGAAATTAAAAAAAACCGTATGCTTTTGTGGCTCAACAAACTTTTACTAGTATTTCCCTGAAACATACTGCACTAAAAATAAACAAGTAATAAGGTATGAGAAAAATGTGTTGTCATATCAAGCATCTTTTAAATGTAAAAATGTATTGAATGACAGTGGCTAGAGGTTACACTGTGCTAACTAAAATATTAAAAAATATCTAGTCTATATTTAAAACAAACGAAAAATTCAATTCTCTGCAATAACAAACAGTAGGCTTCTTGTCAGTGTGCTTAACGCTGATTGCTTCTGGAAGAGCAGATAATATCCGTAATACCAATTGTCTCACATGTATGTGCGCTTGTACCGCAAGACCAAGAGGAACAATAATNGCAGATAATATCCGTAATACCAATTGTCTCACATGTATGTGCGCTTGTACCGCAAGACCAAGAGGAACAATAATAATAAAAAAAAAAATATAGGAAACTGTCACACGGCTGAGATATTCATAGTGCGAAATAGTGACTGAGATTTATTGTGGCAACTGTCACTTGAGTAATTAAGTGAATTAATTGAAACANGTTCATAGTGCGAAATAGTGACTGAGATTTATTGTGGCAACTGTCACTTGAGTAATTAAGTGAATTAATTGAAACAGTAAGTCAGGCGCAACTCTTTAAGTAAATTAATGAAACATTTTCAACCAGTTATGAACCTGGCAATGTCCAGAATTTTATCTCTTGTATAATAAGTGCGGTGAAAAAACAAATGTGGTGATAAATTTAAAAATGATACTAAGCCGCACACTGTAAAACAATTTTGTAATTTTTCCGAGAAATTATTTGTAAATTTACAAATGCTTGTAACCGTGCAAAGATTTATCTTGTAAAACTACTCGTTTGAACATCTACAAAGTCCGTGTTTGTAATATACATCAAGAAATGTTTGAACTATACTGACCCGTTTCCACGAGCTTCAGAAAAATGGCGGGACATTCAACCACGTAAAACCGTACATAGCNTTTGAACTATACTGACCCGTTTCCACGAGCTTCATAAAAATGGCGGGACATTCAACCACGTAAAACCGTACATAGCTGTTTGTGCAAATACTATGGGCGATGTAAAGTGTAGCTGCGTGCAAGAATAAATGTATTGCAAATTTGAATATCGTNGGTTTGTGCAAATACTATGGGCGATGTAAAGTGTAGCTGCGTGCAAGAATAAATGTATTGCAAATTTGAATATCGTAACACGATTAAAAAAATTAAACAATCATAATAAAACGACAATTTCAATAAAACATAAGCGTATTATTCATTAACTGTTAATGTTTCTTGCTACACAGAACTCTTAAATAGGGTCTCTAAACCTCGTTGGTAAGAGCCGTCTAAATCTCTTAACTCAACAACAGAACTCTTAAAATGTAATAAATGTACCTATTCTTCTTAACCAAATAACTTCATTAATATTCTGAATGTACTTGCAGATATATTTACTGTAAAAATAAGTTTTAGGATCGTAAGTTAAGTTGGTATTGTAGTTAAGGGTTGCCAGTAAGGGTTGTGGGTTCTAGTTCCCGTGCTGGCAAAGTGTACATATTTTTTATTTTTTTTATTTATTCTCGGTTGTTAATTTATCACATTTGTTTTCAAAAAGAAAAATTACGTACACTTCTCAACAACGTCATTTGTAAAACAAGGCTATCATTTGTAATATTACAAATAATTGTTTAGCAGATTTTGCAAAAAAACTCCTTGTAATTTTACAAAGGATTTTCTTGGCAACTGTAATGATTTTTCTTGTAAAAGTACAAACATTTTTTTACAGTGCATTGCTAGATGTACAGAGCCTAGTTCTCGAAGTGCAGTACNTTTTCTTGTAAAAGTACAAACATTTTTTTACAGTGCATTGCTAGATGTACAGAGCCTAGTTCTCGAAGTGCAGTACAGCTCGTGAGATGGCCACGAATATGGAAGCAATGAGTGCATTAATTTAAGGTTGGGTGGCTTTCTTATTAATGTCAACTAATAAGCATACAAGAACAAAACAATTGTAAAATTGTACATATTTTATACGTTACCTTTATCTTGACCACCCACAATAACACCGTACCGGGGCTTCAAATGACAAAGTGTTTCATACAAAAATTGTATAACTATAAGAGAAAAATAGTACTGCTTGGGAGTCGGCATTATAGCATTATTGTTAGTGTTAGTGGGATAGGAGTACTAACATCAGTATTTAAATGGTAATATGTACCTGTTGTTTAAAAGTTCAATGATGCTCGTCAATACTTATTTAAACATGTAGCACAATGTACACTTTCATAACATGAACATTAAACACGACACAGAAAGTGGGATCTCTAGTGCCTGTTTGTAGTACTATCCATATGGGCACGGCAAGNCATGAACATTAAACACGACACAGAAAGTGGGATCTCTAGTGCCTGTTTGTAGTACTATCCATATGGGCACGGCAAGGGTAGAACATTCACATTAGATGTTTAAAGTGGTAACCATTGCCAGCGATATACAAGTTCAGTCNTGGGCACGGCAAGGGTAGAACATTCACATTAGATGTTTAAAGTGGTAACCATTGCCAGCGATATACAAGTTCAGTCGCTGGAGGAATGACAACACTGAATACTCCAGTGTTGCCTGCTGAAGAGAATTACAAGCACGCACAATACGTTCCTGCATGTTCTCCGCAGTCGTTGTGGTATATAGATAGACAGCGCCTTTGAGGTAACTCTAAAGAAAAAAGTCCAGTAGAGTTAAGGTCAGGAAACCGAGCAGGCCACTGAACTGGTTCCCCACGATCAACCCACATTCCAGGATATTATCGGTCCAGAACACGACGTGCATACACGGCATTATGTGCTGGGCATTCATCCTGATGGTACCACATTATCAATCTGTTCCTTAGATGTGTATCTTCCAGAAGACCAGGAATAATTGTTTGTATGAAGACGGCATACTCCATGCGGTTTTGGTTACTATTCACGAAATAAGGCCTTATAATCCTATTGGTTAACTCTCCATTCACGCTGACAGTCCACTTGTCGAAGCCATCGTGGGTTCTCGACGGTTCAATAATGGATGTACCTCGTATTCACTTGGTCGAAGGTGGAGAACAACGGATCGTTGAAAAAAAGAACATCCGAAAAAAGTTTGAGATGGCGATAACTTGATGCTGTGCCCATTGATGGAACGCTAGACAATTATGGAAATCTTTCGTGTTTAATTTGTGATATAAGTTTGTTTTATAAGGACGGAACATGTGGCGCTTAAGAATGCGATGTTAACTAGTTTTCGGAGTGCCAATTTCGGCTTCAAGTAGGCGTGTGGATTAACTGCAACAGCAGCGAGAACAGCAAACACAGCAGCTTCATCTGGGAGAGTTCAACGACGATTGTGTTGCTGTGGGTTCGAAATACCCGTTTCACATAGCTTTACAACGAGACGGGAAAACATCCGTCTGGCTGGTGGAGTATGTTCAGGGTATCGCTCTCTGTAGAGTTGCTCTGCCTGACTAGCATCACGCCGACCTTCAACAGAATAAACGACGAGTGACCAAAACAAGCTATTGATAATGGTAATAACAGAACTGTGTGTGTGTGTTTCAGTACAACTCACATGAACGTACTACACTGTACTGTAAAATAATACGAGCACATTAATTTGCTAACTTACATTCTCCATAGACGAGCAGCATTTCTACCTTCTCGTTGTTGGAGTACATTTCCGTTACGACAACTCTCACATTGCAGTGTACTGCATTCGACGGCACACGGATGGCTGATTGAGTAGTTGTCATGTCATGTGTGTTCCTTTGTTTTCTCTAAACACAACCTCTGTGTAATGAGGTATGTAACTCTGGGTACCTACATTGCTAACATCACCTCTATATCAAATGCAGAACGTCAACATCATTGTGCAATCGTCCCGCAAGTTATCACATAACGGGTCATTATGAAACCTTATGACTCCCAATGTCTGTGCCGGGTTTATCAATCTGTTTGTTAGACTGGTACATTGTGATACATTTATGAATAGGTCTTGACGAGCTTCATTAAATTTATGACGATTCGATACATTGTGCTATTTGAAAAACTGATATTAGGTATCGTATCTCACTAATTCATAAAGATATAAGGCTGACTCCCTAGCAGTATAATTTTATCCTCCCATTTATACAATTATTGTATGAAACTTTTTTTCATTTGGAGTATTAGTAATGAGTAATTGTGGGTGGCCAAGATAGATGGGACATCTATTTTGCAGCAGTAGGATTGCCAATATCACCAATACCTTTGTTTCCTTTTCGTACATTGAAATTGTTTGCCTAGCTTAACATCGTGTACACGCGACAGTTATTTTGTATATAGAGACTAGCTTATGTGCTGTTCACGTTAAAGTGAGCTATTTTGAAAGCCCTGCTTAAGATCTTCTTATGTATACACTGTTAAACCTTCCACTGTATTTCAAATCAACATTGCCATGTGTTATTCTTGAGCTGGACAAGTGAAACTCTAAAAATACTACTAGAAAATTAAATTTTTCCCAAATTTTATAACTTTTACACTTCTATGAATTAAAAAAAAAAACAGAAAGCAAAATAAATAATTTTTGTATTCACAAATGATTTACTTAGACTTTTAATTAAACGTTGACACGTGGTATAACTTTTCATCCATCGCTACTGAATTTACCTATTGCATTCTAAAAAGGCGAGCTTGTTGAAAAAGTAGAGGAAACGAGGAGTACAGTGCTCATTCTAGCTACACATATGCACTCTCAGTGTTCCAATATTGTACTGCTTTTCTGCCAATAACACTATAAAAAAAACGAGGATAGGACTTGAGGTTGATATGTTGCGTTGATATGTTTTCCAGTTTCTCTAACCTACTTATAACGCAACTAGAATATATGGAACTTAGTCAAAGTATGTCATTCATATGGAATAGTGGATGTATTGAAAATTCAAACGTAAACAAACACGTTCGTCAATGTTGATCATGTGACTTTGACAGTTATAGTTGCAATATCTGAGTATATGTTAGATTGGAAATGCTGTCTACCTCATCTTTAGTCTACGGTTAAAATACATGCAGGGAGGGTCAGCGACACTTTTAAAAGGTTAATTTCAAAAGGGCTTATATAATCGTGAACAGGGGCCTTCGTAGTAACAATATAAAATGTCTCAAGGTAACGTCAGACTATAAGGAAGCATACCGACAGCGAAGGAAAATAGCATAAACAATCTACGTTCTTCATTTCTTTCATTATAATTTTAAGTGGTGATCATAGGGTTTTAAAACAGCAATCTATCCATGAAAGAGTCAGCATTGTCACTATAGTATAAATAACTGTTTTACAGAAGAAAATATGCCGTAAACAAAGAGATACTTGCAGCTATTTTTGCTGACTAACACTTTTAAGCGACCACATTTATGTTTCAATAACCGGTTGAATTAAGTGTAAACAACATCTCGACTTTAACATTGTCCAATTAAAAAATACATTGAAATATTGCACACTGAGGAAAAGGTTATGTTGAATAAAAAAATGTTGGTTTGGTGGAACCATTTGCATTGATTGTATAGGGATAATAAATATGTTGTCGTTGAAACCAAATAATACTGTTGGTCATAGTTGATTGCCCCAAACTTTATGATTTGGTTTGTGCAGCAAAAAATTTGTTAGACTTTACGTATAAAAAACAGTTTCGTTTAATTTCAAATAATTGAAAGCTTGACCGAGATTGAAACTTATATCGTTTGCGCCCCAGTGCTACGCCACAGTAAACTTAGTTAAAAAACTAATGATGGTATCGGAATGTTTATAAAGATGTATATTTGAAATACTGGATAACGAGCGTAAATAACAGTTTAAAGTTTTGCAGCTTACCGTTTTAGTTTCCTCATAAACTTTTTTTATAATTAAATTTATACTTCTTTTGGCGCGTGGTGGTTATAAATGTTAGTGTTCAACGGAAGTTGCGTGGACATTTTATTTTATACTATTATTATCTAAGCATCAGTAAATGAACTACCGAACAGTGTTACTATCCTAATTGTCACAAAAATTTACAAACTTACTTTATAACAGTATTTTAGAACGTAGGCCATCAAATGAGAGGCCAAACAAATATCTGCAATTTATTAAACTAAATATTTGGTTGACAGTCAAATTATTCTTGCTTAACTTGGAGGTTTACTTATTTAAACGCGTGTTTTGTTAGATGAACAAAAATAATTTTGCTACGCTTCAAGTTTTATATACTCAATGATATACACTGGAGAGCCAAAAAAACTGGTATTGGCGTGCGTATGCAAACAACAGAGGTATGGAACCAATCAGAGTAACGCGATGCGGTCGACAGTGCCTATATGAGACAACAAGTGTCTGGCGAAGTTGCTAGATTGATAACTGCTGCTACAATGGCACGCTATTAAGATTTAAGTGAGTTTGATCGTGGTGTTATTATCGGCGCACGAGAGATGGGGCATAGCATCTCCGAGTTAGAGACACAATTTGGATTTTCGCGTAAGACCATGTCTCGAGTGTACCGTGAATATCGGGAATCCAGTAAAACATCAAATCTTCGACATCGCTGCGGCCGGAAAAATATCGTGTACGAACGGGACAAACGACGATTGACGGGAACCATTAAACGTGACAGACGTACAACCCTTTCTGAAATTGGCACAGATTTCAAAGCTGGGTCATCGACAACTGCCAGCGCGTTAAATATTCAACGGACTATAATTGATATGGGCTTTCGGATCCGAAGGCCCACTCGTGTACCGTTGTTGACTGCACGAAACAAAGCTTTACGCCTCGTCTGGGCCCGCCAACACCGCCAATGGACTGTTGGTGACTGGAAACACGTTGCCTGGTCTGACAATTCTCGTTTACAATTGTATTGGGCGGATGGACGTGTACGGGTATGGAGACATCCTCATGGATCCATAGACCCTATATGTCAACAGGGGACTATTCAAGCTGGTGGAGGCTCTGTCATGGTATGGGTCATGTGCAGTTGGCGTGAAAGGGGACCTCTGATACGTCTAGATACGACTCTGACAGGTGACAAATACGTAAGCATCCTGTCCTATCACATGCACCCATTCATGTCCTTGTGCATTCCGACGGACGTGGACAAATCCAGCTGGACAATGCGACACCCCACACGTCGAGAGTTTCTACCGAGTGGCTTCAGGAACACTCTTCTGACTTTAGACACTTCCATTACCCACCTAAATAACCAGACATGAACATTATTGAGCAGATCTGGGATGCCTTGCAACGTGCTGTTCAGAAGAGATCTCCACCGCCTCGCACTCCTATAGATTTGTGGACTCCCCTGCAGTATTTATGGTTTGAATTGCCTCCTGCATACCTTCAGACATTAGTCGAGTCCATGCCACGTCGTCTTGCGGCACTTCTGCGTGCTCGGGGGGCCCTACACGATTATAGTCAGGTGTATCAGTTATTTTGGCTCTTCAGTGTACATTGTTGGGGCAACTAAATATATCTTTGGACCCATAAAAACAAGCATTTTGTTGACTGGAACAAACCTTTCTCTCAGTGCGTCGTTTTTTAATAATTATAATAGGCTTCTTGGGGAAGGTGTAAGTGAAGTGGAGAAGGATGTAGAGAGTGACTGTGCCGGCAGGTGGATGACCTGGGGCCCAACCTGGCTATGAACATGCTGGCAGACTTCATACCGCAGATTTCAGCTCCAAGATCCTCCACGTCTCTGCCGCTCATCGCTGCCACACAGTGGTTCCAAGACCTTGCCATGGCGGGAGGCTACCTCACATACGACGGCTCTCTGACCACGCCGCCTTGCCACGAGGTCGTCACCTGGATCATTTACCCGTTGGCAGTCGCAATCTCCGAGGACCAGGTGCCTGCTTCTGTACACTACACACGTCTACACGCCACCCTGCAACATTCACATGACTATTATTCACACGTGCACTTGAACACTGGTCAACTCTGGCCGCTTCTAGCGGCAGATGTGTCTAAATGTTCTGAATAATGGTTCAATGATAGAGAAGTCACCAGGTGATACAAAACAACACTGACAGTGCTTAGTATGTTGTGAGGGACAGTAAACCGATCATTTGTCAAGAGAGGACCCATGTCCGAGAAAGTATGTATTCGGCGTGGTGGGGTGCCAAATTTTGCCAACTCTTCCTATAAGGTTGATGTGTGTATGTTCCATATTGTGCCATGATACCACCAGCAACCCAACAAGAGCATCACATAAAATACAAAATGATTCTAATTTGTCGACGCCCTACTTAATTATAGAGCCTACATCGGCGGTGCAGACGTTGACGCGCACATGGTTGTGTGCACAGTAGTTCAGTCGCAGTGTAGATTCGTGCAATTCTGATTGTACAGGAGTCTTATACGTCATATCGTCCATAATACCCCGGTGAAAACAGTCGAGAGGTGTCAGATTTTATGACCGTGGTGGCCATGTAACAGACTCCACGTCACCCAGACCAGTCTTCTTCCGGATGTTGGTCCCCTCTTTAAAAAAAATGTTAACTATTTTGAGCCTCGCACATTTTCCACGTGAATTCGGATTGTGAACCACAGAGGGAAAACATTAGTTTCTGCAAACTTTCCCAATGGATGGTCCTTTATCTTCCCAGAACCACCCGTTATCACTCCTCTGCATCTGCTCAAATCTCAGATCTACTTGATGGTGGCACCCGAACATCGCCTCCTTTTTCGCATGCGATTACAAATATTTCTGGTTCGCAGAATCTTGAGGAGTGGAGGTGGTTCAGGGATGGGGTGCAAGTCCTGCATAGTTAAGAGTAACGAGAAAACTCCCCTGTCAAATACAATTTCCAACAAACGGGTTATTTTGAATCTGGTAGTTGGCTAGCGCACTTGAGTGCCGCAGCTCCAATAGAGAGTTAGAAAGTGCGTGCCAGCAGAAGTTTGCCAGTCCCAATGCTGAATGGCTCGTATGCTTCCTTGGACTATAGGTTGGAACACTACGTGCATAAATATACGATATGTGTCCTCTTGAGTGGGAAGTAACCGTAGTGTGAACATTTTGTCTGAAAACAAAAAGTCCATATGGCCTCACTCACGTTCTAGGTGCGATGGTTACCGAGGTAAGGCCTTCCAAGGTTCTGCTAGAATTTTTTAATCTAATTTCTTGATTCACGCGTGTTCATGTGTATGCAGACCTGCCTGTGTAACAGCAGTGATTCATTCTCATAAGACATACTCGAACTGTCTACCTTGCATCTGAGTGCACGTCTGTACAAGTTGCATCAGTGGCTGACTGATGCATTCAAACACATCAAGCGTGCCGATAAACAGAAATCATGTATTGTTTTAATAGCCTCCTGAAGCACTATTCATGTGTCAAAATGGCGGGAAAGAGTTTCGTTAGTTTCAGAGATACAACGTTAAAACTTTATAATTTCGGGTGACATTTCTCACAAAGAAGTATACAAAAGAGCCAAGTAGCACTTTTAATTGCCGATATAGTATCTATGAGCCTACGACTTTATATTGTTTTCTCTCTGACAATTTTTCTGAACAATAGCCTACGGTCATCAGTAGGTAAATTATGATTTCCCCCTTAACAACAGCAATTACTTGTTTGTTCATGCAATTTTACCCCATTTTCCGAAGGAACCATGTATTTTAAATTATAAACACGGCCCTGAACAACCCTTATGGCAGCTACCTAATCATAGGCTGATTTACTCACCAGAATTATTCTACACATCCAATCTAACTTATTCCCTAGTAGAGATCACATCTGATCACCATGATCATGTGGAGTTTATGAACACCGCACTCGAAATCGGTTATAATTCAGTAAAATAGGATTTCCATCTGTATACAGTGTTCGCTTGATTCCTTTTGCTTTTTTACCCTACTTTTCGAAGGAAATTCTCTTCTAAGTCAATGAGGCCCACACAAATGTTATTTAACCAGTGGACTGATTTTCACCAATATTGATATACTTACATCACTCAGTAAGGATACCCAACTCCTACACTTTTCTACCATGATGTATGCTCATTTTCAAAATGACAGCATTTTCAATTTTCGGCGCTATGCCATATCTCAGAAACCACTCCACCAATGTAAACAAAAATTTGTATTTTGACGTCCCACATTGTGAGCATCAAGCCCAGCGACTCGTGTCTTCATTGATCCACTATGTTCAAAGGTAGTGCCTCGTACATAAATAATAAAGCTATTATTTAATATCTCGGGAATTACTCAATCATTTCCAAACAGATTTGTCATACAAGTAACACACTCTTAATATATATAATTCTACAATAGAGAGACTTTTTAAAAATGGCAACAAAATGAACATTTTGTATATGGATGGTGTATTTACCAAATCATCTCACTCACTACAAGCATACGTGGCATGATAACTGTACCTGTTGGAAGAACTAACTACCGTAATTCACGATCTGTTTTACACGAAATTAATGAAAATGGTGCGACCTGAATTATAAACAACTTACATAATATGTCAGGTACTCCCAAAAAGATTCCCGCTAGATTTTCATGTATATGTAATTTTATGTTATCCCACCATAAACACACGCAATTTAGTATACATAGCTTTATTTTTCAAAAAGGCGGCAATATAAATATTTTAGGTGAGAATGCCATTGCTTTTGATATATTTCAACCAAATCTGGCACTCTGGCAATATATTATAACATTTAATTATGTTAATTTACTACCTATTTGTCAGCCATTTTGGTAGAAATCATCTCTTGAACAAGACATTTTTTTCGTTACATCTTGTAACCGCACAAATAATTCCCGCCCAATTTTGAATCCAGAGAGTGCTACATTAATATCCGTGAAACGTATTACTTAAAAATATCAAAGCTACATTTTCAAAAATGATGGCAGCATAAAATTGTAAGGTAAGAATGCCATGTACAACAAAGTATCTATTCACCAAAATAAAAAAAAAATTCGCATTCTCACAGTTTCTATAACCGTAATTTTAAATGCTGTTTGGCTCTTTTGTATACTACTTCGTGAGAAATGCAACCTCAATTTCTAAAGTATTTAGATTCAATCTATGGTGCTACTAAACACATTCCCTCCATTTTGACACACGAATAGTGCTTCAGGAGGCTATTCTAACTTTCTGTGATTTCTGTACATCAGAGCATTTTTCAAAATGATACTCATAAAACATTTTAGTGTATTATACCATATGTCCAGAGCAATTACAATTATTTCATCCAAAAAGTGTGTTTTAGTGCCACCTGGATTATTACACTGTTTGTATAATACTTCAGAAATTTTCTAAACGAAGTCCATAAATAAAATTTTCAAAAGCTCTTAAATGCCGCGTAAATAAGTAATTTAAAGTATGTTAGTTTTTTAATTTCTAAATGTTTGTTTCGTTACGATTTGCGTGGGATATGATATTTATGGAACAATTGAATTGCACTGAACTCAACTTGACATGCTGCATGTTCTTACTGTAAGCGTTAAATACAAGTACTAATTCATTCTTTTTATGTCATGTTGAATGATATCTCATAATATCTCAGTAACGTCTCAACATATTCCCACCATACCTACACGCAATCATCACTCGCCATGATCGTCTAACATTTTTATGGAATAGTATCATACTCTATTTTTAAATCGGTGGAGTTATTCTTGAAGTGTTGTGTGACACATTCTTATACCATTTACCTGATGTGAACCAATCATGGTATGGTGATGAACATACTATGTGAACTACAATCACGATATAATAGCTTCAGTCGTCTGCCATTTCGGAATATACTGCTACGAAATTGTTATCGTTATATGCTTACATAATCACTTAAGAACTACTTAACCGATCGTCATCAAATCTTGTGAAATTTCCATCCTTTTCTAATTTTGTTACACTTATGTTCATTTATGTTAGTCTTTGAGTACTTCATCAAAATTACTTGCTTACACGTGTAGAGGAATGTATGATAATAAGTTATTCATGTAATTTCTTGCCTAGTTACAAGAAAAATTGGTCAAAATATTATAATCAAAGTAAAACAATTTTCGTAAATGTAGTACAGTTTCGTATTTAACCTAAAACAATTAATAGCGTATATTTTAACAAAATAATTTGTTGTTGCTGAATATTATAACTTCTAAGTAATTCACACAATAGTTATATATACATGTATGTGTCGACACAGCGCACGAAATAGAGGATGTGGAAATGGTACTCGCCTTCAATAGGAATAACTGTTTGTCCATGTAAGAAGAGTTTTAAGTAGTCACATTGTCACTGATATGTTGAATAAAGGAGTAAGTGCAGACATTTTTAAAGAGTTAAATTGCCAAACATTTTCAAGTGTGCAAGGCACACATAAGCAAAATTTGGTTTTGATTTTTACACCATGCATCATATTATTTAGTGAGTAGTTTTGGAACCATGTTTATATTAGTTGTCACATCTGCAGACGGCCATTAATTAGGTTGCTTTTTGTCGTGGAAATTGTGGAAAAGTGTCATATCTTGAGAGTAATTCTTCAAGAGTATGAAAAACCTTTACAACGTTGTGTGCAATGCATTTTGACACAATTGTGCAATTGAAATTCAACAAACAAATAGTATTCCGTGCATGGAAAAATTTCGGTGAAAATTCCGGGTGACAGCGAACAATTCACCAGCAGTTCTCACTCACATAAGGGACAAGTTTTTAAGGCCCGAAGGCCAGCGCACCCTCCTTCCTCCCGCACTGTAACTATACTCTGATGAGTAAAACAGTGCTTCTGCACTTTTTCCTAAACTGGTATTTGGGCCATTCACATGATTTAATGCCTTTACACACTGGTTTTCTCAGTTAAAAACCTGTCCTCACCAATCCGAGGTATTCCGACTTACTTTTTGGAAGTCTTTACCTTAATATCCCATTATGGGTCATCAGAATGTTCTCTTTGCCACTTATCGAAATCCTCTAGTCTCCTTCCAAAAGATGTAGCAAACTTATTCCATAATTTATTGATTTATTGACAACATTGTTATTCAAGGCCTTTTTAATATCCATGTGAATGCACTTTTCTTCCAATTTATCAGCAAACCCTTTTCTGATATCTTCAGTTTTTAAACATTCCATAATTACATTATCAACAGTATCATCTGCTCCGCAGACCTCACAAAAGGGAGATCGCACCTGACACAGGCTGTGGAGTTTAGCCTTAAAATTTCCATGATCAGTGTACAGCTGCATACTATAATGGTTGATGCGAATCCAGTTGAATTCCATTCTTTTCCTCACATCTGGTATTAACTCGAAAGTATGTCTTCCCTTAGTAGACGTGGACCAATTTTCCTGTCACTGGTCCATGATTCCAGCAATTATTTCATTTTTGATCTCCTTTGTCAGCCCTGTGTTCCGGTCTCTCTCCACCGTGAGGCCTCTGTACCTTACCAGTAGGTCAATTGGCAGTACTCCTACCAGTACAGGAGTTGACTCGTTTGGGACAGTTTTATAAGCCCTTGTAACGGTCAGCAGCGCCGCCCTTTGAGCACTAATGAGTTTCCTTCTATGGCAAGATAGTTCGTCTCTGTATACAACATGACCTCTCCATATGTCATTATATATTCAAATACTTCTCGGTAAACTGTTCGTAATGTTGAGTAGCTAAGACCCCAACTTGTATCGCCGATTCTCTTTAATTTTTGAAAAACCACTATGGTCTTTCTTGAGACATACTCCACATGTTTAAGGAAGCTCATTTTATCATCCATGATGACTCCCAGGATTCTGAACTCGTGTACATTTTCTACTGGGCTGCCACCGAAGTGCACCGTAGGTGGTCTCTTAAACTTGCCTTTCAAGAGCATGGTTTTTATCTTCTCTGTAGAGAATTTAAGTTCTGCTGTTAGCGCCCAATTGTGAATTTTTTCCATAATTTCTGCAGCTTTGGGCTCTAATACGCTCCTTGATTTGCCAGATATCAAAACCAATCCGTCATCCGCATAACCAAAGACCGTGCACCCCGGCGGGAGACCCAGTTCCAAGAACCCATCGAAAAGGACGTTCCACAGGATCGGGCCGAGGAGCGAACCCTGCGGGCATCTCTTCGTGAGTCTCTTCTTCACCTGCATCGTATTGGCAGAATATATACTCCATCTGTTACAAAAGAAGTCATGGATGACTCTATATGTATATATATTAGCTGGACATCTTATACTTTTTAACTTATACATGACTTCCGGCCACCAGACATTGTCAAAAGCTCCAGAGATATCTAGGAACACCCCCATGGCTTTCATTACATCATGGAGGGCAAAATCTGTTCCAGTGCCTTTTCTGAATCCATATTGTCTTTCACTTAGAGTCCCTTCTGCCTCCAAGGCCATGATAAGGCTTCTATTGATGAGCTTCTCAAAGACTTTGCCCAGCACCGGAAGCAGCGTCAAAGGTCTATACGATATAGGTTCATCTGGTTTCTTATTATTTCCCTTGTAAAGCATCCTCAAGCACCCAAATTTCCAGAGGGAATGAAACACTCTTTTCCTCAAGCAATCATTGAATATACTTAACAGCACTGGTTTCATCCGAGAATAACACCTCTTAAGTATTTCAGACGTGATGCCATCAATACCCGGAGCTTTGCCGTTCCTCATTTTGTACACAATGCGAGTTAACTCCTCTTCACTGAACTCAGGGGCATCCTGTTCCATAGGTACAGTGTCCATTTGCTGGCAGGAGAGCATGGAGCAGGACTTCCATCGACCTGTGCTGATCTGTCAGCATAACTCCATTTTCAGATATGCAAGGCGGTGGGGAGTTTCTTTTTACCTTGTTAGCTGCTAGCTTGTATACTAGGCCAAAAGGGTCCTCACTGCCCGCCTTCGTTACAAACTGCTCCCACGATCTTGCTTTCTTCTTCCGTACCCTGCCGAAGTAGGCCTGCTTCTTGGTCTTATAGACCTGAGAGTATTGAACACAATCTTCATCTCGAAGTCTGTGGAATCTTCTCCTAGCTCTGCGAAGTTCCTTCCTTTCTTCTTCCATCTATTCATCCAACCATTATATGTTTCGAAGACCTGGTTTAGTTTTCCGCAACTTTTCTTCTCAAGTACCTTTAATTACTTCCCTGAATGGCACGTACTCTCTCTTCAATTACAGGACTTTTTATTGAAGAATTTCCTGCTAGCCGCCATGTTATGTACATATCTCTCCTCATTTTCTTCACACAAAGGGGTATTACTTCCATCTCCAAAAAATCTCGAAAATAATGAGTCTATTGTCGCTAGAACTTTCGTCTGTCACATACCACTTCCTCACCATATTTCTTGCCCTTCTGTTAACAATAGTGATGTCCAAATACGATTGCCAATCGCAGACCTGCGAGACAAAAGTGGGTAGTTCCCCCTCTTGATTTGTCACATCTATGTCGTTTGCTAATATAAACTGACTTATTTGCTCTCCAGCTTCATTTGTGACAGGGGAGTGCCATAACTCTGATTTCACATTTGCATCGGCACATAATATTAGTGGCTTATCTCTAAGTGTTTCAAAAATCACCTCACATCTGTCTAGGTGAACCTGTGCTTCTTCCCCGAACTGGAAGTACGAGGATACCATCCAACATTTAATTGTTCCTTTAGTAACTTGAACATACCTATGATATGTGTTAAAATCACTGACCACCATTGAAATATCCATATTCATGTTTGTCCCCGGTACTCCAGCCTTCGGGTTACTTCCACAGGTAAACACCCTGTCCCGCAGGCCCGCGACAGTTTCAAAAGGTACAAAAGGTTCCGGGAATAGTACCATATCAAGTTTCTTCTCCAATACTATCCTGCTCAACTCCGCAACGACCACTGCCGGCTGCTTCATGTTCAATTGTTCGCACCTCAGGACATTGTTACACTCCATAATCTATCCTGGTGAGCTCCACGGACAGGGCCCTGTGGTAAGCAGGACAGTCCCTGGAGTCCACTCTGTGATCGCGCTGTTGACCCTTTTCTGACAATTTGCACACACTTCTTTAAAACCATTTACTTCTTTCTTGGGACATGCCTTAAATTCATGTCCCTGGTCAGCACAGCACGGACAGGTGGACTCTTTCTCTCTGCATTTGTCAACTATATGACCCCATTGATGGCATTTATAGCAGCGTGACAACGAAATGTAGTCACGTACTCTGCAGCTGTCAAACCCCAAAAAAATTCTCTCTTTTTCAATAGGAGCATTTCGTGCCTTTGGGTCACATTGTAGGACTACGTTGACCCTGTCTGTGTCCCTCCTTCCAGTTCTATGGCTTACAATAACGGCCCTTTTAAAGCTTTCAAAGCTGTGGCCTCTGCTATTACCGTTACAAAAGTTCTGCCTGAAAAAATATTCAGGCAGATCATCTCCGTCTTCACTGCGTGGTACATCATAGACAACTATTTTTGGGCCATGCATTTTAGCGGCTTCCAAATTCAATCCCAGTGACTGGATGTTAGAGGTACTACTGATAAGCTCAAGAGTCTTGGTGTTTCCAGCCTCAATCACAACACCTCCACCTCTAATGTCCCGCATGTTTCTTATTTGTAAGCCTTCCATTTTTGGATCAAGACCTTTCTTAATCTTATCCCGTGTCTCCACACTGGTTGTACCTTCTTGCTCTGGGACACAATGACTACTTTCTTGGTGGTCTTTGGTCTCATACTTTCTGTTACTGCCGCCTGAGCATAACTTTTTATCTCCGGAACAGCTGATTTTGCAGTTCTAAGGGTTTCCTGCCCCATAACTGATACCTTTTCTGCTTGTTCAAGCTTCCCAATGAGCTTATAGTTTTCCATTAGTGTTCTCAACATTACTCTGTAATTGGGTTAACTTGGGTATCAACCAATTCGCCTGTGTTATGTTAACCTTTGAGCTTTTCTTCAAAATACATTCTATCATCGTGGAGACCAGATCTCTAGTCTCTCCATGGATTTCCTGTACATTGTTTTCCTCTACTACCAGCGAGTCACTCCCTTCTTCTTCTTCACTGGGTAGTTGAAAACTCAACTTTTTCGTGGCCTTTGCCTGGTGACTTGCAGCACCAGTTACATATCCACGTCCACACTTGAGGTATTCATCGAAGATATAGAGGCCACTTCCAACTCTGTTGCATCTGGAAACACCAGTTTGGAGCTTTTAATAGATTTACCTTTCTTTCCTACAAGGGTAAATTCCTGAACTTTCCGGGCTGCCATCTCCAAGTTCGGTTCCTCATCTGAAAAGGACGATTCTTCCGAATATTCCATTCCTTCCTGTACTCCGAGTACTTTTGGATTGCATTTATCCATATTGTCCACCTCTTCCTACTCCTTCATTATTTCCTCCTCATCGTACACTTCTTGTATCCAAAAATACACGATACTCTTTATAATTTCATAAATGTTCTTCCAGATCTTTTGATGAATCCTCTTTTTGCCTGAGGACATCGTACATCTTTCCAAGTTGAAGTAGGGACCAGTAGGCGGTTGATCACTGCCTCGGTCACCTTCCTTGCAACAAACTCGTTCTTGAGGAATCCTTTTAGGCTCTTTTTCTTCTCCTTTAGCGTTCTTGGTTTCACAAGCACTGCAAGTCCCAGTGCTTCCAGCATTCCTGTATTTAGCTGCCTGCTTGGGCTGTTAGAAGATGTCATAGTGTTCCCGCTGGTGCGGGACCCACACTGTGGCACTTCACACACACTTTAAACAATACGAGTCTCTGTTACAGTCACTTATGTGCTTAATTTAATAAGTCCCCACAGAATCTGCACACACAAATACAATTTACAAAGTTCACACACTCTCCCCTAACTAGGTGACCTTCAGGGCCAATTCCTGACAAGCCTGAAGCCGTTGGCCTCAGACCTACTTCTTTGCTTTAGCCCCCTCTTCGCCGTCCGCGAGGGATCCTTCTAGGGGAATTATGGCCACACACGAACCTCCAAGAGATTCGGTGGACTGATGGCCTCGCGACGCGTTACTCCCCCCGGCCACGCAGAGGCGGGGGGCCACTACCGCACCGTCCTCTTCGTCGTCCCTACTGATCGGACTCCGAGTACAGCTCTGAGCAAGTTCACAGTTCAATTATATACAAGTTCCCTGAACTCAATCACCAGTGATTGGCTGATAATTGCGAATTTCGTCACTTTTCGCTATAGGTTTAGCTCAGGGCGACACTTTCCGGCGTGGTACCCCGAGAAAACCTCACATAAGGGACACTCATACTCAAGGGCTTACAACCGAGCTATCTGTCGCTTTGTGGCTCTAGAAATGCCAAATTGATACCAGCAGGATTTCTTAAACGCCGTATAATACTCGTTACCTAAATTGTTTTCGGATAATCCGTGAAAAACAAATGAACTCGAGCAGGGACAAAATTCTCTCCCGTCTAGGATTATTTTCATACATAGCTTCTATTCTAGAACACACACGACACTTCCGATTTTCCAATAAAGTGAAGTTAAAAAAATACCACGCGCAAGTGAACGGTAATTATTGCTCATTGGTCGTACTTACGTTTTTCTGTTGACCATCATATTTATCCTGGTATTTGCCTTAGTCATTACCTTAAGCCAAAAGAGTCCTAATAAAAATTCAATATAAGATATATTATACATACCGGTATTAAATTAGGACAAGGGTATTCTGCGTCATATGTCATACGTAGATTACTTCTCTGTGAAATGTTCTACATTTATCAAAATGTATGTTAGGTCCACTCTATGGCGGAAGATGTATTTACATACATTTTTACCAAAAATCGTACAGTTTACAGACACAAGTAATAACATTTGCCATAAATGTTTTTAAAAATTAAGCTTGTTTATATGTAAAAATCACTACCGCGTTTTCTGGAAAGCACGAAATTATTAAACGAGGAAACTATATGACACGGCTTTGATCATTTTGAAGGTAGACATAAGAAATGCAATTGGAAATGTTTATATATAGTCAACTATCAAATAAATAAAAATAATATTTCTATGTGATAATATAAATATCTCGGCATAACACGTTGCAATTTTTCATATTAATTTGTTATATTTTACAAGCGAGTCGAACACGTGAAGTGCCATGAGTTTACTCACCATGGCCAAGATAGACCCACATGCAGGCTTACTATAAGGACGCGACCTGCATGATGTATTCAAACAAAGTTTCCCTAACGCTCTATAACATCTTATGTGGGGATAGGTTCGAGGGCACGTGACATAGGGGTCATGAGAGCCGATGAGGGTGATGCGAGGTGAGTATTGCGAAGCACCAGAATACAAGGGTGGGGGAAATGGGAGATACCCGAGAAAACCCACCAACCAGCGGCATCGTCAGGCACGATTACCACGTGCGAAAATCCGGGGGTGGCCCCACCAGGAATTGAACCCGGTTCGCCTTTGTGGGAAGTGAGTAGTCTGACCACAACTCCACCAGTGGTCCTTTCCGAGACTGTTCGTTGACAAATCAGCCAAGAGTTAATAAAATATCCATTCTCGCTTATTTCCATCAATGATACAAACACGTCCCTTGCAAGTTTCCAGATAAAGCAACTCGTAACCATTTCAGACCACAGAAACATTTCACCCATTTCTAAGGCGTGACTCGGGACTAAGCACCTCTATGTAATCAATTTGTTTTTCGCACCAAAATGAAAAAAAAAAAAAAAACCCCAGTAACGAATGCCGTAGATGTAAAATGCGTTACGAAGCTTCTAGGAAGGGCTAATGTTTAGGATTGTAGGATATTCTATCAGAGGGGTACGCGTGAGAATAAAACAGCCAAAACTATGGATCAGATTAGGAATGGATGTGGAATACGCTTAGAAAAGTACAAAAAATAAATCTACTTTTGGCGAAATGTGCATTACTACACATTTTGAGATTAAATCATATTTTTACTAACGTG
>NQII01000243.1:348705-358776 GCA_002778355.1 Clitarchus hookeri | reverse complement strand
TCTAAAACAAACGGATAAAATTCATAGGGGTGGTACAAGGATACGTTAGTAATGTTACATTTATGAACCCATGTTCAAAATGGAATCCTGTACATTCTTAGTGCATCAAAAAAAGCTAGCGTAGCGCCTGCCAGCAGGCAACCATCAGTACTATTGAGGCGTGATGATTGCAGATGGTACAGGCCGTACTGTAGCAACGCATGTATTGTGAACTTCACAGTTGTGCTGCGAGAGAGCGCCACTGCGTACAGAATACAGTGACCATCGCTCCAGACCGCATAGTTGACGTGAATACGCCTTTAAAATCGGGCCAACACTGGGGGTCGTAAGGCGGAGGAGGCGGTGCAACGTTTGCAGGCTGATACATTCCGATTGCATATAAACTCCTGATTAATAACACGACGGATATAAATGTTCTGTCTTACCATCCGATATACGACTACGATACAAGTATAAACCTCATTTGTTGCCACGCGTGCACAGGGCATGGGTGGGGCTCCAAGGCAACTGCTTGTAATTTTTGACGTGGACAACATTTTCCGGTCAGTATTATCTCGCAACTCCCATGTGTTAACGCACTGAGTTTGGTGCTGAACGAAATATTTCGTATAGAGCTGTTAAATAAGATCATAAACCATAAGCATCTGTTTCAATATTTTAATTTATTTACCTTTTCCCAAATGTATTGTTACCCTCTAACACATACGTATCCACGTTAAAACTAGAACCACACTGACAATTTTTTTTTACAATATTTGTGGCCACACGACGTTAATTCAACCTGTGCAGTGGGTAGCTATCCAAGGAGTGAACTGTCAGTCATGTATTTGTGGCATGGTGCAAGCAACGGAAATCGCAAAGATGGACAACTTGGCTGCGTAACAGTTTGTTACCGTCGATCGGAACGGGCAATATTTGTCTAATGGCAAAGGCTGGCACCTGCGAGATATGTAACGAACAATGCCGCAAGTGCGATGTAGTTTCATTTTGACAGGCGTTGCGTGGCGTGTGTTCAACATAGTGATGGCTTGATACGGAAAAAACCCGATACTGATGAAGGTTCCGATATTTAGGATTTTACCGATCCGATACCTGTAAACCGATATTTTCATTTATCATACTGTAAGCAGACATTTGTCACTAAAGTCTATGAGAGAAAACTGCTGCCTGGAAAAGTTTTGTTTGCAATAAGCTAAATAGACTTACCGTTAAGTGAGATTTACTTTATGCCTGGTACATCAAAGCAGCAAAAAAAATAGTTTAACATTATACAATATTATACCTCACTACAACATATTAAAAACTATGTTAAGGTTGCAAGAAAGTTGCTAGTCTACAAAAAATATGTAAAAGGACAGGAATGAAAACTAAGCTAACAAGTCACGATCATTTGGTTTACTTTGAGAAACGTACGTCGAACATAAGACTGCTTTACCAAAAATAAAAATGTAATCCGTGAAGTGAAAAATAATGATGGGCATGTACATTCTAATTTGTTTTTATCGTAAGGAATTTTTAAAAATTTTTTTAAACTAAAAATATTTTTTTTTTAAATTTTTGCATATTGACATTTCAAATTAAAAATGTTCTTTTTAGTCGTATTGCTGCAGCCTTATGTTAAGAGTTGAGAAAATTAAGTGTGCAGCAGAGGAGAGAAAATACGTGAGGTTAGAATTGCCATTACCGATGTGCCGATATTTTAGTGCCGATCTCCGATAGTGGTAAATGTACCGATAATACCGATATCCTATACCGGATATCGGCTATCGGGCCATCACTAGTTCAACACATTCGTGATGAATGTCTGCACTTCGGTGGGCATTGGTTTAAGAATTATTTCTCATTTCCGTTGCGTATACAACTCGAGTGAAATCAGCCAGATCACTTAGAATTAAGCAGAATTAATCTCTGAGTGTTTATGCAAATTTATATACCTACGTAGATGAACATGCTTATATGGTGGCAGGGGCTTGAATGCCATTACTTCCAGAGTTATTTGGAATCGAGTTGCATAAATCTGTTCGAACTATCTTCACAGTTATTTAGTAAAATCTTTAAAAATCACCCGATGTGGTTGTTTCCTAAATATGTCGTGTATCTCAAGCATTTTACACTTATATTAAGATAACAATTTCATATTCTTGTTTACATTTTTTATATATTTTATGTGTAAATTAAAATATTTAATTTATTAATGAAATGAATAAATACATGGAAAAATACATGTGTTGGTAAAGTATAATAAGAAAAAGTTATCATACAAAATTTTATTAAAGTGAGCGCGCACAACTGCGGTTAAAGGAAGGTAATTTTATCAAATGTTGCTCTCAATGGTGCTGCATTAACCACAAGCGCGGTATATGAGAGTAGTTGTGGTTGTCGCAGGTGGCAGTGTTCCGCAGGCTGAAGACGTCGAGTGGCTCGCTGCTGCTCAGCAACTACAGGCCCACGCAGCCCTTGTACGGAAGGCTGGTGAGGTTGGTAGGTGGAGGCAGATCCAGCCGTGCTCAACTACGTTGGCTTGACTACGGGAGAGCCTAGCAGAGCTACCAACTTACCCACACTGAATATCATGACGACCCCGCCCCCTCCCAGCGCCCAAGACGCAGCCAGTATTGTCGCCAACTGCTTTGCGGCTGATGTGTCTCTGGGCAGACATTTGCAACTAACTGAACGAAAAATTAATTTAGACATACGCTTTTCCAGAGCTTAGTGAGTTGCAGAAAACTACCTACACTACAAAACAAACTTGTATCAGTTCACTGGAAAGATACCCCCCAATATGAATCTGTGTTTATAAATACCACAATAAACACCACAGGAGAGATACCTTTAAATGAACTCTAAGAAAATTTACTTATTAATCAGTTTATTATTTTAATGTTTGTATTCATTTTTTTTATAATATTAATAGTTGTCAGTTCTATGAACGTGGTAATTATCCTTCGCAACCTATAAAATATCGAAATTTAAAAATACTTAGTCTAACACATATTTTGTCGGATTAATATTCACTCAAATGACGAGATCTAAAATTTTTCATTTGTTTGAATAAAATGGCATTCCAAAAGTTAATATGAACTGAGGTATCGATCCGCGGTTAGCAGTTTTAAACATATATGAAACGCTATTCGCTCTTTTTCTGTTACTATGTGTAAGTTTTATTCTGGGGCCTTCTTCAGTGGTGTATGTCTAAAATAGTTTTTCTTTCCAAAGCGTGCCTCTCACTGAAAAAATCATCCACAGAACGTATTTATAACGGAATCTAAAGTGTCAACCATCAACAAATGAAATGCGGAATGTTATAACACAATGTACAAATATAATCGAATACCTCATTCAAGCATTGTAACTGTTCTCAATAGCTGTCGAAAGTACTTACTTGTAGTACTAATTTTGTGCGAAATACTGGTTATAAAATAAAAGTGAATTTATGTAATTACTTACTTATGTATGATTTGTAGTTAACCTTGAGGGAGCTTCAAGGACTCCTTTCTCCCTGTGAAATAGAAGAACGTATTATGATTGGTTAATACTTAAAATACAAACTATAAGAAAGCATATAATTTTTAATAAAAAATATCCAGGAACCATAAATACGTTAAGTTAAAAATGGTTATAGTATTTTGTAACATTAAGTACAAAAAAATAAATTTAATTAAGTAAATTTCAATTTAAATTTTACCAAGCTTTAAATGCATATGTGTATATGTACACAAATAAATACACACACGCACACAAAGTTTATGTAAAATATACAGGCAAAATTTTATAGGATGGTTCTGAGGTGGAATTAGCGGTAGGCCCTTCCAAAGTTTGAGGAAAATTTTTATTTATTGTCATATTTAGGAAACTGCTTGCCAGACAGAAAAAAAGTAGTGGCCACTAATTATTTAAACTCTAATAATTAACAAAGTATAGGTCGTGTACATGTAACCCACTCCCATCATGATGAAAAGGGGGATTGCACCCCTTACTTCAGCCAAAATGTATGTTACAGGAACAATTCCCTATTTTTGACTAGAGATTATGAAATGCCGGCAAAATTAGCAACATAAATGTCTTTTACACAAACTGTGCAAATATTTCGCTTTTCGGCTAAAAATTACATGTTTGATTCTACAGGTAAGTGTAACTGCCTGCCAGGTAGGCAACCAGTACTGGAGGTTTGCGCACCACACCCTAATGGAATGAGTATCCCATAACTGTGTGTGTGTGTGGTTTCACATGTGTGAGTTGCAGCAATAGCATTTTAGAGGGATTTTCTCACTCTTACGAGTAAATAAATCAGAAAGTGAATTGACATTCACTACTAGTTTAATAGCGTACCATCATCAGCCAATTTACAACAAGTGTTCCAAATGGCTGACGCCAACCTCATCGCAACTAGTAATTCGGAGTTTGAAAGACTGGTGTACGCTTTCGAAAACACCCAGTGTATATCAAACCTTGTCACAGACAGCCCTAACCTTGGCAAACAGATCTTCCTCCGACTCAATGGGCGTGTCGTACACCAGAGAATTGGTGAACCCCCACGGGAAAAAAAATCTAGCGTATTAATGTCAGGAGAGTGTTCTGGCCATGCAACCGGCCCACCTCTTCCAATCCACAGTGTTGGAAATTCCATGTTAGAGAGGGTAGCTACAGTACTTATAATGAGAGTGGGGGAACATCATGACCCACGCCGACATTCCGCGCCTCTTAGAAGCCCCATCACGCGAAACAAGATACGATTCATATCCGCTACACATCACATGTAAAGTCTGTCTCATATAAGTTGGCGAGATTCTGACAGTCAGTGAGTGGTAACTTGATGTATACGAAACAAAAAGGGTGCCATTTACAAAATCCCGTATAAGATGATGCATGAACGAAAAAAAGTTAATATTACGTTGGCTATTCTGAGTACACTGCCGACGCACATTAGACAAGAAGAAAATACGCGATAAGAAAGAGTTCCTAGATTAATTTATACATTTTATTTTACGTGGTCACAAAACAGATGTTGTTAGTGTTACAAACTAAACTTCGTGATCAAGTTGTAATGTTAGGTGTTCAAAATGAAATGCACAATAAAACGATCCGTATCCAAATGTAACGCAAATTCAAAACCTTTTTCACGCCACACCCCTAATCTCCAACCACGTGATGCTACCTTTAGAAGTACAGGCACGGCTCACAACAACCCCTACTACGCCTTCTGTTACAACACGCCCTTTCATGCTATCTGTTATCCAGATCCCGAACTACTTCCAGAAACAGATCATAGTTTTGTTTTTTAAAATAATGTATTTTCGAACATATACCAATGGTGTTATTTTCCCGCGAGTTATGTATAATTTTTAAAGTAATGTATTTCCGATTACAGAGATTTTGTTTTCTGGTAATTTCTTTTGGGCAGGTAATCGTTAGGTCTTCTCCCATTACACACCATGTTTTTCTGCCGCCCGCTATGCAAAATCGTTGGTGAATTGGCGAATGAAAGTGCGTTGTAAAGCAAGTCCCCAAAATTATTTATATTTATATTCGTAATTTATTAGATGTAACGTCCAGTGTGTGATAAGAACTGCAATTACCATCTCGCAAATGATAACCCAAATTATTCTCGGATAAATTAAAAAATAGATGGAAAATATTACATTATTTGCAAGGTTATATATTTATACTTTTATAACCTACGAATTTTTTAGCCAGATGTCAGTAAATAAATACCTTCAAGATTGTTTAGTATTACAGTACAACAGAAAGTGGACGCACCAGCTGATGGCGAAAGGATACGTAAATGAAAAGTAAACATTTGGCGCTACTTTCGTCGAACAGTCAAAATCTCGCCAACTTACATGATACAGACCATACGTAACCTCCACACAACCCTACGGCTCGGCGCGCTAACATACCTACCTGGTTGCCTACCTGGCAGGCAGTAACACTTATATGAGAAATCAAACATGACATTCTTACTCGCAAAGAGCGAGAGTTAGATAATTTCTGCAAAATAAATTAATGTTGCTACTTTTGCCGGCATTTCATAATATCTTGTCAAACATAAGGAATCATTGCGGTAGCATACTATAGTTGCTGAAATAAGGTTGGCAGCACACCTTTCAACATAATGGGAATCGCTCACATGTACACGAAATAAAATATTTTAATGATTACGGTTTACATAATTGGCAACCATGACTTTGTTTCTGTCCCGCAAGCAGTATCCGAAATATGACAATAAATGATAAATTGTTTGTCAATGTTGGCAATTAGAGTCGCATCTTGAGATTGTTTGCTTCCGAAACAATCCGAGGAATCCTACCACCAGACCTTTTCTTTTAGGGGTCGCGGTGGTGTAGGGGTCAGAATGCTCACCTACCACCAAGATTAAATCGGTATCGATTCCCAGCGGGGTTACAGTCAGATTTCTGCACGTGCTGGATGATGCCGCTGGCTGGCGGCTTTTTTCGGGAATCTCCCGTTTTACCCACCCTTGTATTCCGGCGCTGCTCCATACTCACCTAGCTTCACCCTTAACGGCTCTCCAGACATTGTGGTTAAGATTCACTCAAATATCTCCACTCCACGTTATCTGCTGTTCTCATCACTGGTCACCACAACCAGTGGAATAGGGGAGGTAAGGAAAGAGCGACATTCCTTACAGAGCAAAGCTGACTGCCCAGTTCTTTCTAAAATTGCTCTAAACATGTTTGCGATCACTGTTCGTGTAATTCTGAAAACTGCAATCTCACACCAGCTTAAAGTATGAAAATATTTTAGTTCAAGTTGGGAAATAAAAGCTCTATTCTTTGCATTACTATTCAGATTTACTTGCTCGATTTCAAAGAATAAGTTCGTCTAGTAAACGCTATTTAAAATTTTGGGTATCACTTCAAACATTATATTTAAGACCGTCACTGTACTTCGTTTGAATCTATTTTACGAGATTAGTCAAGACAGTATTTTGATGACTCGATCAAAAATAATTATGAGCACGAAGTTGGTACCAAGTGGTTTCTAGCCCATTAAGTTACGTTAGTTTTTGCATTATGTTAAAAGTCATGCAACATCTTACTCAATTTATGTTTGGTTATCAGTCGGCTCTATGTACATTTCAGAACTCTGTTTTAATGTGACGATCCTCGTATCAAGGTACTAATCTAAACATTCACTAAAATTTATATGATAAATTTTTACACACAGCGAGTCTGATTTAGCAGACTTCTACTGAACGTGATTTAAGTCTGGGTCCGTATACTTAAAACTTGAAAATCACAAACGAGTTATTGGATGTACACTCCATAATTATTACAGAAATAAATATTGCTATTATTTTGTTGTACTCTTAGTGAAGTGTAGTTGTAGAATCAGTAGGACGACACAACACTCGCGCAGGAAGCACATCAGCGTCTACGGGAATAGTAGTTATATGTCATTACCGATCAACGTTGTCCCCGCCCATGTAGGGAGTATATAAGTTATATTCTCTTATAAGATAGAAGCGAGAAAATTAAGACTACTATTTGTCTTCATTTTCACGACGCTAACCTGGTGTGTGTAATCTTCGTAAATTATTTGCATCTGCATTGTTATAAGATGTTCTCTCAACGTTCGTCATATAAGTCAGTTTGGAAATAAAGCATTCAAAAAGCACCGTAACATAAAAAATCTGAATTATGTTTTCAGAAAAAATATATCGGAATTAATATGCTGCAATACACTGGAGAAAAATAGATATGATGGTAATTCAAACAAACATGTTGTTAATATGAGTAAATTACCATCATCAATGTGTTTTCTTATAGTTTGAAAATAATGTAGAGTGCAATGTAAGCGAAGATGTCTGTAAAAATTATTCAGGAAGTTAACGGCATGGTGACAGTTCAAGTTCCTAAAAAATTAATTCCTCTATGCAAATTAGTTTTTTCAACAAATGTGAATACTGAACTTCCAGTTCAGTTACAGAAAATTTATTTTATTGCAATGAAAACTGTAAAGTCAATAAGACGTCAACCTTTCAGTGTAAAATCAATAAGACATTTGTCTGCTATCGAATGCGATTTATGAACCTATTTTGGCGTGTGTTACCTGGTAACAGAAAAATATGACACGTAGCTCTGTTTCGATATATGTATTTTAAACTACGGTATAATTTATTTTGCCACTCGCACTGGCTACTTTGTCCTTGAAAACTGTTCAGTAAACAACGTGGTCAATATATTAATAATCATATTGAAAAAATTAAAGACCAAAATATATCCGAAGGGGCTGGAACAAACAACTTCCATGAGGAAAACAGTCAACACCTGCCACAATAGGCCGGGACTATGGGTACGTTACCAACACAGGGACTTACAACCGTTCCTAGGCTTCTAGCATTGGATCTAAACATGGTGGTTATTATGTTTGTATGTCTGGGCGTCAATAAAACAGATATTAAACATTAAAACGTCTTTCTTTTCACACATACCTCACTAGTTTACCCCATTTGGAGACAATCAAAATGTTTTCTGCCATCATCAAGTCTGCTGAGTGTTGCTCACCTTTCAGGTGCAGGCACATAATAATTATGACATTTAAGATTGTAAACGGAGGTATTTAGAGCAATAACACAAGACGGTCATTTTCTTTCATTTTAACACCTTTATTAGTGTAATCAGTCATTAAAAAAACAGATAAATTTGGAATCACTAGATTTTATTCTAAATAAAGGGCGCAAGCTGCATTTACTCTGTGACAACATCTGATGAGAATGACTGATTGGCAATGGTTGTAGATATTCATTCAACTACACTGTGATGCGTGACAGTTACCTGGGATAGGCATTGCGCTGTATTCACACCCTGAGAAGTATCCTCGGGACAGTCTCGCAGTATAAAGACACACAGGGAAAAACCGAAGTTGAGAGAAACAGGGTAAGTCCCTAGAATTAGCTGATATAAGCCCTCTAGAAAGGAATCAGGGGGTGCCTCCGACGAGATTAGGGCCGACACAGCTCCCAGGAATCCCCGAAAAACGTCTTACCACACCCTCCCTCCACCCCAGTCGGAGCATGCAAGCAGCTGACAAGACACGAAATCCTAAACACAAATCGCACCGGGTACACAGACGATTTCCCTATTTCTCTCTCGAGAAACTGCTGACAGCCAACTTGAATATAGCAGGAGACGGGTTAAATTCAGGAGCAGCCAAAGTTCGGGGTCAGTTGTAATCAGTTGTTCACGATGAGTTGTTCAGCCGTGATGCGAGGCGGAGGAGGCAGTTAGTGCGAGAGGCAGTTGTATCACCAGGCCGGAGTTTGGATCTGGCCCAGGCAGTAATGTACAATCAGTTGTTCGCAGTCAGTTGTTCGGGAGCAATTATCGCCAGCCGAGAGGGGGGCTGTTCAGCGGTACAGCCACGAGACGAGATAGATGCAACCGAAACGGTAGGCGGATCAGACACGGGAGTAATCAGTCGTGTGACGAGAACAGTGCCGAGAAAATGAGTAAATTCCCGGAAACGAGTGGTAGCCCCAGTCCGAGTGGCGCCATTCCCCGAGAAGACGTAGTCGTGCGCCGTATGGCGACGAGGCTAGCAGTCAGTAAGTCAGTGAGTCAATAGTGATGTCACCGGGGAGAGAACACAGGAACACCCGAAACTTCATGTGTAAATTCCCGAGATAAACCCAGTAGAAGTTCCGAGAACTTATGAGTTCATTTCCGAAAGTGTATTAGCAGTTTCCGATGTGGGGAAGTCAGAAACATGGCCCGAATCGTTGCGTTCATCGACGAGGAGACGCGCTCTCCAACAAGGAACGCCAGTCGAGGTCACAGAGAAAGTACAAGTCCCAGGAAACCAATCTCGGACTTCCGAGAGAGTCAGTCAAAGCCGCAGGAAAAAGCCCATTTAGTACAGCACTTCAACGAGAGGCAGTCCGAGGGCCTGAAATAGGCCACCCAACGCACCAGGCCTCACTACCAACGAAGACAACACACCAAAAGCCTCAGTCACAGATAAGTAGAAAAACTTCTCCTTTCAACAACCTTCCCCGACGCATATTATTCTGCCCACCAGCCCTTCAGGCCTACGACTTGCAAGTGGCAA
>NQII01000243.1:248385-348651 GCA_002778355.1 Clitarchus hookeri | reverse complement strand
GTGGGGCTCTGTCTCGCCAGTGTGTGTAAATAACTATGTGACCTTCAGAACAATACATTACTGTTGTGTTAAATAACGGAGAATATACGAATATTTGTTAACCCCTAACGCAACAACCACAGGTGCGCTTAGTCTGCACCAAAATAATTTAACTAAATAAACTACTACCCAACACTCTGTATAACTCAGGTGACATAGTAGCGACAACTGTTCCATTTTATATACGTTATATACGTCATCGTTAGGAAACATTTCAAAACATTATGTTTCGAATTTTTGTTTGAGGGATATACAGGTGGAGTTTGTCGGTAGAATACAGACTTATGCTGTATTTAAACACATATATAAGCATTATTAAAGCCCACGTAATTGCTTAAATATGAGAGATGAGTATTCTGGCATACATTTTTTATACATTTTGATATTTAAAACGAGAAAAAAGAGAACCTTTTTTATTTTTAAAAAGAAATTTGAAATGTATATAGTTCGTAAAATTTGAATTTTATTTTTTATATGTTTTATATGTTGCTTCATCGTATAATATTTTTATAAACCTCCCATACTCATAATTTGTACATTTTCTAAATCAAATTACTATTACTGTGAAAAATCCGTCAAAAATATTTGGAAACATTAGCTGCACATTTTCACTTAGTTTGGGATTATGTTCTAAGTGTACGATTTTGTAATTGCTGGTATGCCAAAATACATTAAAAAATGTAATTAAACAATTATGCAATATTCTTTATATTTGCGATGTGAAAAGTTATTACTCGTAATAAGGATACGAGTAAACAGTAACTTCACTCCATTACATTTCACTAAGACGTGAAGATACTCTAATGTTTCTGATTTCGAGACGATGATACCACTTCACCATTAATGCAAGAAATGCCCATACAGCCTAATATTTTTGCTAGAAGTATTTGTCTTCATATAAATTATGTTCGCTACTTTTTGGTTTACTTAGTATTCAAAGTTCAAACATTTGTCACAGTTCGAAAGGTAGATGTGGTTAATAAAATATAGCATTTGATTTTTTTGTCTTGGTTCACCGGGGAATCAAAATTAGACTTCGATGACTTTTTAATTCTGATGTTTGAAACAGTTATAAATTGTGTGCATTTAGTCGTCTATATTTTTAATTAAAAGATCTTAAATTTATTTTATATATTAACTGTTTGCTTCGAAAAAGTGCGCATGTAAAGTACAGTATGATGACATAACTGCGATACGTGTGCGAACGTCGCCGTCACACCACAACACCAGAGTGCAACATTGTCACCATCACACTGCACCACCAGAGTGCAGCATTGTCGCCGTGACACCGCACCAACAAAGCGCAGCATTGTCGCCGTCACACCACACCACCAGAGCACAGTACTGTCGCCATCAAAACCGCACCATCATAGCACAACATTGTCGCCGTCACACCACACTACCCGAGTGCAGTATTGTCGCCATCACACCGCACCACCAGAGCGCAGCATATTCGCCATCACACTGCACCACCAAAGCGCAGCACTATCACTGTCACACCGACACACCAGAGCGCAGCACTGTCGCCATCACACCGCACCACCAGAGCACAGTACTGTCACCATCACACCGCACCACCAGAGCGCAGCACTGTCGCCGTCTCACCGCAACACCAGAGCGCAGCACTGTCGCAGTCACACTGCAACACCAGAAGGCAGCACTGTCGCAGTCACACTGCAACACCAGAAGGCAGCACTGACGCTCTCACACTGCACTACAAGAGCGCAACATTGTCGCCATCACACCACACCACCAGAGTGCAACATTGTCACCGTCACACCGCAACACCAGAGTGCAGCAATGTCGCCGTCACACCGCACCATCTGAGTGCAGCATTGTCACCGTCACACCGCACAACCAAAGTTCAGCGTTGTCGCCACCACACCATACCACCAGAGCGCAGCATTGTCGCTTTAACACCGCACCAACAGAGCACAGTACTGTCGCCATCAAAACCGCACCAACATAGAACAACATTGTCGCTGTCACACCACACTACCCGAGCGCAGTATTGTCGCCATCACACCACACCACCAGAGCGCAGAATATTCGCCATCACACTGCACCTCCAAAGCGCAGCACTATCACTGTCACACCGACACACCAGAACGCAGCACTGTCGCCGTCACACCCCACCACCAGAGTGCAGCATTGTCGCCATCACACCGCACTACCAGAGCGCAGCATTGTCGCTATCACACCACACCACCAGAGCGCAGCATTTTCGCCGTCACACCACACCACCAGAGCGCAGCACTATCGCTTATCTCGCCATAGTAATCGGCGAGCTGTCCTGTACCATCTGCTACACAGCACGATTCCCACTTGCGAAAATCAGAGAGCGACCTCACCGCGACCCCACTGCCTTGGTGGGAGGCTAGCGGTCTATTTTATGCACCACCACGGCATAACTGTTACCGAACGAATAATATTTTTTGGTTATTTCAACTTATAGATATAGAATAAGCGTCCAGGCCGAAGAACCTTTCTTTCTAGCAATGCACCTGCGATAATTAATATAGACATAAGAAAATTTATATCCGGTTTGTTATCAGCGAAGCTATTGGCTAACTGTAAGGGCGCTTGAATAAAAAGCACAAGATCNAAAAATTTATATCCGGTTTGTTATCAGCGAAGCTATTGGCTAACTGTAAGGGCGCTTGAATAAAAAGCACAAGATCTTAATATGCGAGTTCTGGTAAGTCAACAAATTGTGTTATGTAGCTGACTGTAACTGTATTCTATGTTTAGACCATTTCGCAGTTAATCGAGTTATGAAATAATTAAAGCAGTAAATAATTTCTATATTTTAGAACGTTTCGGGGAAATGTTGTACACTTAAGTAAGTGTGTCTGTTATACTTGCAGATAAACAGTTTTACTGTATCATTTAAACAAATTAATGGAATTATCCTAAATTTTTATTATACTAGGAATACTGTTTTACGAGTTCTTGCCTTACTGATAGTGGGCTTTTTTTTATTATTTCATTACTTCATTTTAACAGAAAGTGGCAGTCCTTAAGTTTTAAGTCATAAGAACGCTTGTTACGTATAAAATTCCTATAAATTTTTCTTTCTCAATGTGTAGATCATAATTTAGTGCAGATGGTAAAATACCTCTTAAGGGAAAGGTAAGCTTGTCTGTCTGGAATGTTTTTTACACGAATATTTGCCGCTTTTATATCTAAAACTTTGTAGCAACTTTTATATAATTAACATCATATCGATGCGGCATAACGATCTTCTAAATTTTAAGCTAAGCATAAACGCAACCCATGTTACCGAGAACAACAATTTGTAAGTTTGATACTTCTACCATTGAATAGATCCAAAACATACCACGTATAATCGACCAGATGATTGTATATATGGTAGAGTATGTATACTCTTAACTTAGCAATTTTCAGTTCAACCTTTGTAAAAAGTCACTGCCCAGCACACATTTCAAAATAGATTGCGAATAAAACACTCGCGGTAAAGTTGAAAATGAATTAGAAAAAGTAGTTTCATATCATAAAGTTGTTTAAACAATAGAATTTTTAAACTTGTGGTAAATTAATGAATTGAATTTAGTTTCTTGTTTTTACTCATATAAGACCTCATAACATAATCGCAAAATATTTATATTCCTAATATTTTCAGTTTTCCTTGATCAAGGCATAAAAAAGTGAACAGGCCAGTGGAAATGTTGATTTTATATCTAGGGGAAAGATACAAGGTGGGCAAAGAAATATATCCCGATCAGGGTTTCAGAAGTGATCACTGGATTGTGAAACGCCTTAAAGAACCCAGCATCACGGTAATGCAAACAGCGACGCATCCTAGCCTGATGCTGCGTGGACTGGAATTGCCTTCCGTAGCATGGATGACAGCCGGACCCACCAACAACTTGGAAGGTCCCAGGTTCTGTGGCGGTAGTCGAGCCCGGAACCCCCGCCTCCTCGGCTTTGTGTCGCTGCAGCAGTAGTTTGTGTGGGTTTCCAACGAAAACGGCGGGTCTTAGGCAGTTCTAACAAAAGGGCTATTTTTGTTAATTAGGTCGTACTTCTATGTTTATAATTCCTGACAGTAAGAAAGTCGTGTGGAATACGAGGGTGGCCACCCCTGTTATTTTCATTACGAAGGGAGGTATTAATGAGGGTTGGCTCTTACGTTGAAGATCCTGATAACATAAAACAATGTTCGGAGAGTTGTATTTTCATTTCACTTCGTTAGCGTTTTGTTGCAAAAATACGGTTTAAAGTCTCGATTCTTAAGGGCTCATACCTCCTTTAAAATTAGGTTTAGGTGTAAATTGTTTAATATGATTTCCTTTTACTTCTTCATAAATAATCACCTCCGGAAGATTGTCGGTCTAATTGAGAATCATCCTGTATGAGGTCATATATACAACCGCACTACCACTCTATATTATTGTTGAATTCATGAGAAGTCCCAGAAAGAAATGGGCAATATTCCAGGATACTAGCTGTAGGCAGAGAGAACTTCAGAGAACAGCGTGGTTTGAATGAATAAAATATTAATCAGTTCTCCTTTTGAATGGGAATAACAGAGAAACCATTAAATACAATCCTATGGGACTGCTTGTATTGGGTGTGTGCGAACGTTAATAAAAATTACAAGTGTTCTAAATATCCGCCAACAGCGCAATACATCATCTGCAATGCTGTAGAACATCACAGCAAACAGGAGCTATAGTTTCCATGGGAGTGAATTCACAGGCGATCACAATCGCGTCTCTCTAGTGGCG
Source organism: Clitarchus hookeri (assembly GCA_002778355.1). Classification (NCBI taxonomy): domain Eukaryota; kingdom Metazoa; phylum Arthropoda; class Insecta; order Phasmatodea; family Phasmatidae; genus Clitarchus; species Clitarchus hookeri. Next base: position 343,861 of record NQII01000243.1, on the reverse strand, counting down.
TCCAGTGTCCATGGCTTTGTGGCTTTGGTGTTCTTCAGTGTTCTTCAGAGTTCTTCCCGAATATAAAAATCTAACTGCGTACGTCTGAACATCTGGATGTGTTCTCAAAACTTCCGTACGTCCTGATGGTAATGTGGTGGTGCCCGCGCTGCTGGTTAAAGTAATCCTCATCTGGATGGAGCTGGAGAACAGCTGGCAGAATGTTTTCCTGAGACATAGTTCGATAATTTTCATCTGTCACTCTTTCGTCAAATTATAATGTATCCACAAGTCCTTTGGAAGACATACTACACCACACTGGTAACTCAGGAAGTTCAACTGCTTGCTCAACCACAACGGTGGAATTTTATTCATCACAGTATACGCACTTGTGGCAGTTGACGGTTCCATTCAGTTTAAAGTTTTCCACATCAGACAATATAACCACGTCAGTAAATATGTACCTTGAAGTTACTCATGTTCACAACCCACTCAGAAAATTCGACACACCAAACAGGGTCGTCCTCTTTCATAGCCGGAGGTAAAGTGAGAATGTAGTGTCTCTAAATCACTAGCTTTTAAATGCATCGGGCACTTCATTCACTAACATCTAGCTCATGCGCAACTTTCCGTACGGACTTCGACTACCCGAAGTAACGTGTGAATGTGTATTGACCGCCCACCCCCCCCAAATCACCACACATCCTTCACCCGTTGTCGTTCTCTTCCTGCCGCACTGTCCTTTCTTCACATCACACTCAGTTCTCTCCTTCACGGATTTGTCACGTTATCGTGTCACTCTTACACATGACGGTGGCGCAGTATCGAATTCTGCCTTCCATCGTCTCCGCATCTCAATCATGTTCTTACATTCCTAATTACACTTTAAAATACACTTACGTTGCTCGAAATAAAACCATGTCACCTTCGCCATTTCCTCTATAATTGTAGTGCTGCCGCTTGTGGTAGCAAAGGGAACTAACAACAACTTAATGGCTACACACGCTTGCACGCAACCAAGGTTGTTCTTTTAGCGTCAACGCACAGTCTCGTCAGATTGTCTTTAATAGTTTCCCTGTTATTAAGGTAAAAATGTTTAGACATTTATGTGTGACTTTATGCATTTATGAAAACTTCTTAGCAGAAGAAGTTCTCAGCTCGCAAGAACGTGAAGAGAGAAGTACATGGATCAGCGAAGCTAACAGATGGTAGGGGAAACGGAAATTCACAAGAAAACTATCGAGCCAACGTCAACTTCCAACACGTTCACTTTTAATAATGTGGGTTTGATCCCGCCGGAGTATGAAACCCGATGCCCTGGAGGGAGGCAAGAGGCCTGACCGTCACACTGCTGTGGTCATAGACGTGCTGATACAACAGCACGTTCCACTGAAGTGATTTGGTTTGCGCTTCAGATTAGTCGTTGCATTGATTATCATTTACACATTAAAAATGATACTAGGCATATATGCTGCTCATTTTACTAACTTTTTTTTATTGCACATTTTTATGCCATACTTAATGAGGTACGCTTGTTTTGAATAACGGTTTTTTTTCATTTACGTTTGTGGAAAGACACATTGTCTCAAAAATGGGAACCTACAATATTTTAAATAGTTCAAGCAACGATATCAAATAATGTAGTGTGTCATTGTTGATTCTGTTTCTAACAAAATATTTTTGCTTTGTTGATTATCATGTAACTTGCAAGCGAACTGAAACTTGACAATGTAATAATTGTTATAATTGTGCTTTTTGGCGTTACTTTTTTTTAAAGAGTGTATTTAGTCCTAGAAGTACCAATATGAACATTACTACATATTTGGAAAGTGGTATGCCAGAAAAAACCGCATTGGAGTTGTCTGCATTCTCCCTAAAAACTAAATGTCAAAAGATCCTCTCAAAATTATCGGTTATTATTACCATGCAGTCATATGCAATATAGACCACATTACGCTGTGACCAGTATCAAACTTCCTCCTAGGGAAAACTAGGCTACTAAGAAACTATTTCAGCGATATCGATACCTTCGTGATCTGGCAATTAACTTCTCTTATTCTGCAGTCTACTTTGTACAAGTTTAGTTTTGACAGCAGGTATGTTTTACATTACCCAGTAGTCTTTTGGTTCAGAATTCACTTTGCTCCAAATCACTTTTTTGCTGAGATTTTATTCACTATAAACACTGGTTCAGCCGTGTGTTAAAAAATTGGGCAGGTAAATAAAAGTTGTTGTTTACCTTGCACAAGTCATCTAAGTGAAATTTAAAACCATATTTAGAATTATTTCCAGTTATATTCGCACACTATTTACAGTAACTATTTATAACAATTTTCTGATTGAAAATTTACATACTTGTTCTGTAAAAATAAAATTAAACTTGTAACAGTTCCGCCAGCTTGTGTAAAATTAAATTTGCATGTTTATCAAGCGTCAGGTAACTAGTATTTGTTTCGTAGACTTGAAATCACACAAGAGTTATATTAAGTTTCCGGGTGGTGGTGCAAGATATTCCTCCAATTAGGCGAAGATATTTTACACAAAGTTCTCACGGTACATTTTTGTTCACATGGTTCCGCTTGTGCCCGCGAGAAATATCGAAACCTACCCATTTTGTTTAAATATGTTTGGATTTATATAATTGATATAATAAATCATTTACTCTTTAATTTATACGCGAAAATTACGTCTAAAATTTCTTACCTAACGCATGCCAAATGCACACTAATGTAAGCTGTTGGAGTTTTCAGGAGTTACAAAGTTACCGTGCCCAGAACCATAAACACAGTCTAACTTGTCTGACTGGGATTTAGGAGGATACGCCGGTAATTACCGCAATTACCGTAATAACTGAGTGGGTGCGTAGGTGTGACTGCCAACAACTATGGAGAAATACGTCTCAATAATGTAAACTATTTATTACATGGTTTTATAAATGTTCCCCACTCGCCGCAGCGTTATAGGTGAAAGCGAACACCCATGAACAAACGCCCCTAATCATCAGCATCTGAAGAAACATCTCACTGGCTGGACCACACAGTTCAGGAACCAAACCATTCTCAATAAACACCGACGAACAAATACACTGAACATAAAATAAACAACAACCGAACGTTTGAAATGGCTGTCTAATTTTATTAGAAACTAATGTCCGAATTGAATGATGTGAGTTTAAATTGAAAACAAAAGGTCCCTCTGATCGTAACTTCATAGAAGTAGCAATAAATTAAAAAATCCATTTTTATAATAAATGGCCTTGGCAACCCTAGCCCCTCTCGTGATTATTTTAATCTTTATTCTCGTACTGAAATTCATCGGTATTGGAGGATTCAAAATGCTTGAAAAATCATTACAGTTCACCAATTTACATAGCTTTAGGCATTCAAATATATTTGCCAGGGCATTGTGGGATAAAATTACGAAATCACGGCATCCACGGATAGAAAATTAGTATGCTCGAACGTTTCTCTGCTTGCATTAAAATTCTCGTTGAACTTACCAATGATGTTAAACTGTAGAAAATCTCCGCGGCTGTCGTTGATCTTGGTCCTCAAGATGGCACTCACCAAAATGCAACATAATGTCCTCTGTTCTTGCTGATTCCCTAACTTGGGTTCTCGGGCCTATAGTACAACCCTACAGTCCGTATACACATGGCGTAGGACGTGGTTGTACGAGGTAATTAATCTGAATTATAATCACGGGCGGCGACCAAACAGTCTTGCTTCCTATTTATTTATCGGCTTACATAAATCTTCATCCCATAGGACAGCCTGCTTCGAAGTTTGGACTCAACATTTTCCTGCCAATTAAATAAAATTCCCAACAGCCTTACCCCACTACGACGAGCTTCGTCTTCCCCCAAAATAAAAATTGCTAAATTCCCGCATTTTACTTTAAAAACGCTGATTAGAATGTGTCGAAACCAATATTAACAGAAAAATATCAGCGACCGCTACGTCTTAACACACATCATGCAACCTGGTTGCTATAGCAGCCTAAACAAATCTCTTAGTCCGATGCCTTTGAAACGTAACAGAAATTAAAAAATTGGAATGATGTACTAAATGTCTTACACAAAACTCATAAAATCAGGGGCGTAGCCAGGAATTAACTTCAAAAGGGAATGGGATTAAAAATTCCAATTTAGGAAAAAATGTGAAAGTTATATTAAATATTGTTATTTTAAAAGTCATTTACAACCAATTGGCTTATATACAGACACGGCACTAAATAATTGTATAAACGTCCTTCCTGCTCACGGGGGTTACACATTTCTTATATTTAGATATAATTATATTTTCGAATTTCATTTTCGAATATGTAATTTTAATTTCGAGGCGCGCAAGGCGGGATAGCCCGATCACCCCCGCCCCCAGCCGTGGCTCAGCCTCTGCAGAAAAATTCCAGATCAGATAATTAATACAATAAAAAAGTTATTAACGCAGAAAATGGTAAAAAATAATATAATTTATTTGCTTAAATAAACATACATGCATATTAATATTCAACACAATAAAATGGCACCTGGTCGTAATAAATATAATCATCTCAACAGTTGTTGCAAGTTCAGTTCCACCGCGTTACACGATGGAGGTCAATGTGGACCATAGAAGACGGTCATGAAATGAGTTTCATAATTAAATGATACTTCACACTTCAAAATCATAACGTATAAATATTACTGACCATTTTTTAAATGTTTAGATGGATTTTTCTAACTGCCAGTTTTGTTGCAGACATTTATATATAGACATATAGAAAGAGTAATAAAATATAATTTTCATAGTAGCTATAGAAGGAACTGACAAAATATTTGTGGTCTCTAGTGTGCTGCTAAATGATTCGATACGAACAGTTTTGCGTATGTATTCTGACCCCTAGAAATATTATGTTATTTGTAATTCACACATCAACGTTGTCTGAAGAACGACGCTGCCCTATATCGTAAGTTAAATGTCTGGGGAAGATAATATAAGTGTTAGCCCGAAATAAAACAATGAGATACTCAACAATCGTAATTTTTGAGAAAGGGGATTAGTAAAAAGTTGTGATTCCCTCATGAAAGCCAAGATATATGAAAATTAATACGAATAAACGTATGAGAGTGACCGGAGAAACCTTTATTCTCTCCTCCTTACTCGGGTGTTTTATTAATTACTGGCCATCTCTCTGCGGCTTCTCCCGTGTGTGCAACACGAAGCAGCTACTCATTCCCTTTATCGAAGGACCTCTCTGTGTACCACACAAGTGGTTATGCTCTCAGGTGTTGGAATTACCAGTTTCTAACTGAGCTTACTACAGAGTAGGCCACGTGGAGCTGCCCATGTGAGAATCAGTCTTCCCATAAATCTCTCCCTGCCACCTTTAGATACTGTTCCTGGATCACACTTAAAGCCACAGCGAAACACACCTGGAGGGCGAGTTGCAGTCTCTTCAATTCTAACGGGTACTTGGATGGAATGAGCGGTATGCGCATTATGAATCCGTACTTCTCCAGTGCACATACAGTGAAATGAGGCCTCGATTACATCTTTTTACTAAGCCGTAACTTGGAGCCCAGGCTATTGTAGCCTTTTTGGCGGTATCATTTATGGAGCCCCACACTTAAGGAGAAGTTTTAGTGGTGATAGGTCAGTATGGTAGGTGCAGCTTATGAACTCCTCGGGGTAGTCGCTGAGCCAGGATCCAACATTTAGGCTTTTGGTTCCATTTTGCGGACTTGATAAAGTAAAGTTTTTCGGATTCGTAATGATTCAAAATATTCATTTATTGAAGATACCCTGAAATATGAAGTATCTTATGTCCACCATATTGAAAAAAATGTCTACTATTCATGTCTACAGTATGTATTATTATTCGTTTAAATCTTAAACATCTTATTTTAATGACAAATGCTGAAACTACTTTGTAGAGCATAAAATGTTTCACAAATTGCCTTTACTAACCTAAGCATTAAAACATATTTGAGATTGTCAGTCTCGTCTTTACTGCTGTCGTCATCAGTAAACATTCTCGGATCCAAACCACATACTTCATAAATAGAGAAGTCTGTATTTTGCGCATGTCTGTACATCTGAGTTGGTTGTGAATACACCGACACGACGGAATATCTCATCTTTTTGGGCAAGAATATGCCATCAATTCCAAAACATCTCCAGGGGCAGGAGGACAGTCCATCCACTGTACTTCTAGGAAAGATTTTCCACCACTGTTAACTCCATAAATCCAACCACGTTGTTTTGGTGCTGGAAGATCGGGGACAGTTTCTAAACACTACAACCAAATTAGAGCCTGGCTAATCTTATGTCTATAGAGCGTGTTCCTACATGGAGGGAGGCTATGAGATTCCACTAAATAATTTCTAGTAATCGCATTTACTAATATGCCCTTTTGAAAGATAGTACAAATAAAATGAAATAAAACTGTTCCATTATATCTAGGAAAATATTTAATTTATTTAAACCAAATTATGTGTGTTGACAGTGCATTTTGTAGTCATTGAGTTAAGAAACCGATATTATTATCGTTTCGCCATCTTGGAATATTTGGAAAATAGAAAAAAAAAACCTTTTGCATTATATCTCGGAAACCATTTAACCATATTAAATAAAACTAGGTATATTGACAGTGCTTATTGTACGCATTAAAAAACAGTTCCTGAAATAAAGAGTAAGAGCTTCATTTTTTAATGTGCACGACCTTACAAAATGGGGACTAATAAAATGATAAGTTTCTTAATTCAATGATTACATAATGCACTGTCAACGCACCTAATTTGGTTTTAATCGGTTAAATGGTTCCCGAGGTATAATGTAAAAGTCTTATTTTATTTGTACTATCTTCCAAAATGGTAGATTACTAAAATTACTCTTTCTAAATTAAATTTTTATATAATAAACTGCCAATTTTATAAATTTGGTTTAAATCAGATGTGTTCCCGAGATATAACATAAATCAATATTACTGCAATATGATTGTAGGTATATATGAATATACATATAGAAATATAAAGTATTGAAATTTATTTTATAAACAATTATGTTTATTCCTATTTGATATGTATATATACATATACATATGGTAGTATCTGCAGGTTTTCTTCTAGGGAGGGCGAGTATGTGGGTTTTCTCAGAGTGCTCCCATATTTTATTACATTTTTAATGTATGGCAGAGGGCCTTCTGGGGTAATAAGACGGGCTCCTTAAAATATCGGGTGAAAGGTTCCTCCAATAAGATGGATCGTTCACAATGTGTTTCGTGAAGTTATTCAGGGGGTTTAGTTCGTACAATGAATGAACGGTTAGTGAAAACCTTTGCGAAAGGCTTCGCAAAGGGGCAACTTGCTTCTGGACATTGAAGACGATGGCGAGTGTGTCATCGGTTCGAGTTATGATCGGATGGTGCTACATCGACTATCTTGGGCATGCTCACGAATGAGCGGTATGGATGGCGAGTTATCCAGTATCTGTTCGTTCAGCTCGAGAATTCTTGACAGTAACTTTTAGAACAGCATCGGCCATGCGCTGTACGACAAATGGCTAATACCTGACACGACATTCAATGAAAGCGATGAATTATCTGCATATATAAATTAATATAGTTATGTCTCATAGGTTAGTTGTTATTGAACCAGAAAATCAGTACCATATTGGTGGGAATCAGTCTGCAGGAGTCAGTCTCTAGGATTAAGCTGTCTTTGATTTCAAGCTTAGCGAAGAACTTGTCTGGGAGAAACTGATGAAGAAATAACTGCATGGTAATGCGATCAAGGAACTAGATAAAATGTCTGGATGAATGGAGGCATAAAAATGTTTAAATCTCACTGATGAAATATGTTAGTAAGTATATCTATATATATATACATAAAGCAATAGCTAGGCCAAGTAGATACACATGCTGCCACTGTGGAAAGTACTTCGGTTTCTTTCATGAAGAAGATGCAAGCTAATGATTGTACGAAGTCTACTGTAGAGCTTACCTCTATGGATGTACCTTCTCCCACTGCTGAAAAATTACATGTAAAACAGTGTTGCTACTGTGGAAAGATATTCAGCAAAAGCTGCCATGCTTGGCCACATGAGAGAGCCGCCTGTACGAAGAGTCATTTTCGCACAATTAAGCATTAGGACAATGGAAACGTGCAGTTTAGCAAGGTGATATATTGAAGAACCATATCAAGAACTGCAAGGATTCGTCTTTTGAGAGCCAGCAAGTGATGTCGTCAATACCCCTTGCTGTATCGAGGGGTACTGATTCCACAGACGATTATAACGAGACAGTTAATGCTAATGAAGAATGAGAGACCTACGAAGTTCGGTAGAGTCAGTATGTGTAGAATGTACACTTGCAAGACTTTTGCGTGAAATCGATGAACTTCAGAAGAAACACCTGTTGGCTTTAAATACTGATGATGACTGTGTGACTCGTACAAAAAAAAGTAAACTTGATATAGAAGATTAAACAGGAGGTGAAGACGGCCATGAAGACATCATTGTTGATCATAACCATGAAGACAGTGTTGATGAAGTACACTGAAGAGCCAAAAAAACTGTTACACCTGCCTAATATCATGTAGAGCCCCCGCGAGCACGCAGAAGTGCCGCAAGATGACGTGGCATGGATTAGACTAATGTATGAAGGTATGCAGGAGGCATTGAAATCTGCACCAATTTGAGAAAGGGTTGCACGTCTGTCACGTTTAATGATTCTCGTCAGTCATCGTTTGTCCCGTTCGTTCACGATCTTTTTCCGGCAGCAGCGATTTCAAAGATTTGATGTTTTACTGGATTCCCGATATTCACGGTACACTCGTGAAATGGTCGTACGCGAAAATCCAAATTTTATCGCCAACTCGGATATGCTATGTTCTATCTCTCGTGCGCCGACTATAACACGACGTAAACTCACTTAAATCTTGATAACCTGCCATTGTAGCAGCAGTAAACGATCTAGCAACTTTGCCAGACGCTTGTTGTCTTATATAGGCGCTGCCAACCGCGTCTCATTACACTGATTGATTCCATACTTCTGTTATTTGCATACGCACGCCTATGCCCGTTTTTTTTGTCTCTTCGGTGTACATTATAAGAATTATGATTTTCTCTATGTTTCCACACTTTTCACCAACTAATTTCCTTCGAACAGTGGTGTGAAGATGGCAAAAGGCGTCAATAACGCTCGTTATATATTTCCCGAAGACTTGAATGAACTTGTTGATAGAATCAGATTGAACTGCAAAAACGCGGGGATCTCTCACGCATTGTTGAGATATCGTCAATCATTAATGAACTGAAGGATCATGGTTATATATTATGAGACTGTTGGCTACTCTTCATGATATTCAAACACCAGAGAAATGTAAAGATGGAATGTTCAAAAAAATTTGAAAGATATAATGTATATAGTAAGTAAATAAATAAAATTTGTATATACATAGTAATGTGTGTTTAATTTCTTATGCTGTCCTTTCTACTTCTCTGAAAGACTTGGTAATTCAGTTGTGTAAACAATCAATTAATATACTGTTTTAGATAAAATTTATGTGAGTGCATGCAGTAGCAGAGCTATAGTTCGATTTAAGTATTTTGCCTTATTTGTGTCGTTTAAAAATCGACTGAATTCTATGTGGCGAACGAATGGAAGGAGGGTAATATTTTTGAGGATTGTTTCGCAACTGGTTAGTACGAGCCTTTGATATGGTCAGCTCTGGTAGAAATGCTTTGCGAAGATTCTGAGAAGATTTTCTGCGAAATGGTTAGCTACGAGACTCTTATTAGAAATTTTATTTCGCGATTGACCATCATCGTTTGTATAAGTGGGTGGTATGGCAGGTTGGTCTTGTCAGTTGTTATAGTCAGTTTTGCAGGAACTGGTCTCGTCAGGAGCTAGTCTTGTGCTCAGTCAATCTCGCCAGGCACCAGCCTTGGGTGGAGTTAGTCCTAGGTGGAGTCATTCTTTGGCTAGTATTGTTAGTCGGTATGTGTGCTTTTTGTGACCAACTAGTAATGGTTAATGATATGAACTGTGATTTTTCTCGATTTTTTTAATTCTATGTAATTGGGATTAAGGATAAGGTCGACAAACAGTGGCTAAATCGACAGCTCTTCTGGCAGTGAAATCGATAATTATGCACTCGCATCACGTACTAGATGAAAAAGTACACAAATGACAAACTAAAATATAAATATGGTGGATGGAGTGCATTCGAGAGCATAAGCAAAGGTGAGGGAATCTTAAAATATTTTTTAAAACCATTTTAGAATTTTTTTTAACAATTTTAAATTTATTATGTATTTTTTTTTTGTATTTTTCTAATTTTTCTGGAATTTTTTGGATTTTTTTGTTTTTAGGCCTTTCAAGGTTACGGACACAGTGTCAAGGTCCCGGTCATGCGTCAAGGTCAGCCAGATTAAAGGTGACCACCAACCGACCGGAACGACAGAGCATTATGTCGACAGGCCGGTGCCTGGCGCCTACTCCCCATTCCCTTGTGTCAGACTTCTTCAAATTACACTACTACAAATGTTTCAATTACGAACAGGAACTGTACTTCCAAAATTACCGAAACATTTTTTTACATCATTCTTGTTTTTATGCATATCCTATCTGTTACAACTGGCAAATCATCAGTTACCCACTTTGTTCGCTCCCATCCCACTATCTCCCTTTTAAATAAATACCTTGTTTCTTTCTAAACAGTTTCGGCTACAGTCTTCATCTCATGTGCTCTACTCTCCTTGGCGACTTCCCTTTCCAAGAAGGAAATGCCACCTGACCTTTTGCCATAGGCTACCCTCTTTCATCAGTCCTAACCGCTTTATACGTTTCTCATTGTCATTCACGGTTTAGGCCATTTGCTTCATAGTCCGCGTCTCTCCCGCCCTCTTTGACATCTCATTTAAATTACTTTTATAATCCTTCCTCCTTACCGGCGGTGGTGCACCGGCTTGTGCACTCACCTCTCACCAAGGCGAACCGGGTTCTACTCCCGGCGGGGTCGCTCCCGTGTTTTCACACGAAAGAATAGTGCCGGACGGTGCCGCTGGTCTGCAGGTATTATCTCCATACTCACCTTTCTTCACCCTCATCGGCTCTCAAGACCTCGATGTCAAGAGCCTCCTAAACCTCTCCACTCCCACTGCCTAATTATTCTCGCTTGCACATCTGCCATGTATGAACCGTTTAATCCACAGGCACCAAATTTCCTAGTACCCCATGTAATGATTTCCTATTATTTTTTCCCTTTTAATGTATTTATCGGATTGTGTCCTTTGAATGGTATTTTCTAAACGAGGTCTGAAATTGACTACAATTTGGTGGGACGTGTCACTCCCATTAATCTAGAAAATATTAGGTTATGTGTTGTAGTACAGAATTATGACTTCTCGTAATGTTACTAAATTATTTTGTAGTACGTATAAATAATTATTTTTATTATATAAAAACCTTGTTCCTTTAGTGTACCCCACTAGAAGAACTGCTACAAACATTTTAAATATTACAGTTTTTGTCCTACCTGCTAGGCGACCCATCGAGCCAATTTTTATTTACGCAATGAAAAGGGAACAACCTCAACCATAAAATTTTCAAAAAAATCATATTTCACTCTAAACCACAGTAAATACAAATAAATGAATTTTTCGGCAGTCCGCTTACGTTTTAATTTCCCCTGATCAATTTTTAACTTAGATCTGAAAATGTAGAGGGGTTCTGACACTATTTCCAAGGTATTAATATTATAATTAACATATATATGTATCATTATAAAATTTAGGGACTATAAAACAACGAATGGCTATTGCACAAATATTAGGCTCTTGGCCTAAGGGATTATTTCCCGTTGGAAACAAACGGTTTATAAGAAATCATTCGTATATTTTTCACAAGTCGCTCCACTAACTGCTACGACTTTTAGGGTTTGTTACAAAAAAACCTAAATCTACTTGTCGATTACGAGCAGCTCGCCAGTGTATGTGCATAAGAAATAACATGTGTCGTTGCCAGGTTATTAGGTTCAAAGAAAGTATCACGAGCAAATAAAAAATGTCCGTTACTCTGAAGGTGTCGACGGGAAACACTAAAAAATGTCACATGTCAGGTGTTGTGTACGAGCCCACGCTACCTACAGTGAACAAGAGGTCAAAACTGGCGCCTTAGACCTCTCGGCCAAACTAACTCTTATGAGAAGAAAGTTTCTCTGTTATAATGTATAGGAAAATGACTCAATAATCGTCCATAAACCCATCATGATCGCGCAGTTATGCTGATCAAATATGCAGTCGAAGTAATGAAACACAAAAATTAGTCATAAATATATTATCGTACATTTTCCTTGTACGGTGCTACATTTGTCTTATTCCGTGCTTAATTATCTTTATAGCATCTTGCATGTTAATTACCGAGCGGTGTGGTACGGTGACAAACCTCCGAACTCGTGATTGGAAGGCTCTGGGTTCGAATCCACGCCCAGTATTCCTGCTTTTTGTTTTCCATTATTTCCCAAAACCACTCCATGCGAACACTGGCATTGTTCCGTGGCCGATCCCCTCTCCGTTCCTGCTTCTCTGAGCAACTTGCTCCGATTGTAATGACCTCGCTGTCGACGAGACATTAAGCCTTGCCTACCTTGTATTTCCCTTATACAAGTTCCTTATAACTCCCTACATTCCCTCTGTACCATCCTTCCTTTCATTATAAACTACAAAACCAATATGATCCATACAAGACTGACTCAGCTCAAGGTAAACTCCGCCATTAAATTAAGTGTCAAGTATCTCAAACTCTGGGTGTAATTTGAACGAGCGATCAAGACTGCACCCCGACTTACAGTGCGAGGAGTTCTGGGTTCGGGTCCGGGCGAGGCAAAGCTGCGAAACGTTGGTTTTCAGTACTCCTTATACCTTACATTTAGACTCAGAAATAATGTACAGGTAAGTAGAATGATTTGAATGAGTCTGGCATAAGGGGATGGGGCTCCGGCGCTGGCACCGGCCGGCCGCCATGTTGTGACGTCACCCGACCGCCATATTGGATCTGTATGGCCTTGACATTGACCCGCGATCATGTCCTTGACCCTATGCCAGTGACCTTGAATGAACGTAATCCCAAAATAATCCAAAAATTCCCAAAAATTCTATACAAATTGTAAAATTCTTACTTAAAAATAAAAAAAATAAAAAAAAATTAAAGATGTACATGTAGGAGGTCTGAGATTCAAGAAGTGGCTGAGCTCCCTACACGACCAACCCATGGCAATTTTTTTATTGGTTATTTAATCAGTTAATTACTCGTATTCACTAGAGCTCTTCTAGTTTGAAAATAGCACCATGCAGTAAAAATGCATTTTGTCATGTTTAACCCCTCACATCAAAGTCAATGTTGTAACAATCCACAAAAAAAAAAAAACCTCACATGCAAGTTGCCAAAAAAAAGCTTCATTTTATAAATAAGGTACAATTTAATTCTCCTGGGAAAGACCCCTCCCAGACAAGTTGAACAATTTGTGACCGACTTGCTAGCCGCTAACTTCTCATCGCTTGATCTCGCAACCCTGCTCGGAAATATTATTTAAAATATGAAAAAATCTTTTGACCTCGTGTTATTTCACATAAAGGTTATCTTTCCCACGTTAAAATGTAGTAGGAAGGCTTTACGTACCCATAGCTGTTTTATACAGTTTCTAGCAGAACACGGATCAGTCAAAGAGGAAGCCTTTGAGCGTTGGCGCTATAATTAATATCTGAAATTATCTCGTCTAAAAGGACTGTGACTTTTCGGGAGACATGCAACGTGTATGGGCCCTACCAATCTGTAAGCTTTTTTCTTCTGCTTTGTTTTATATCGTACATAGGATGAGCAGGAGCATGCGGTGAACAGTGCAGTGCATGCAGTGCTAAGTGTGGTGCTAAGTGCGGTGCTAAGTGCGGTGCGTGCGGTGCGTGAGGTACTAAGTGCGGTGCATGCAGTGCTAAGTGTAGTGTGGGTGGAGCTGATTGTCGTGTGTGTGTGTGGGTCACAGATTTAAATAAATTCCCCGAGTTTGGAACATATTTATGGATGGTCGTCTTCTAACATGAAAGGTCGATATTTTGTTTAGTAATAAATTTATCTCTTAAAAATTTATATTCAGGCACCTCAGTATAGTTCATCACTTCCTGGGTAAACTGTACCGACCAGGAAGTTTTTGTAATGACTGTATTTGCAATTTGCACTAAATGTGTCCAGCACCATCAGCACAGACAGCCCCCCACTACGCTTCCCAATTGGTTGTTGAGCGACTTGAGCTTTGTACAGACCCACTCATCACTACGAGCGGGCCCCCACCCACATTGCCGTTCGTCCGAAATTTGTTCGGAACTACCCCTCAACCAATGGGAATTACCTACTTCGTTTTCCTATTCGTTAGGTAAAGTTAACGAGGGGTATGCCCAATGGGAATTTCCTGCATCGTTTCCCTATTCGCTGTCACAGAAATGGAACTTTGAATTGTACTGCTTTCCGACCAACGAGCGTTCCCTTCGCAGCCACCGCCGATACCCACCACGAAGGGGGTCTTAGAGGAAGGTGAAGTGACCATTTTAGGGCATTTTCGTAAAATGTTTACGCAAATATTTCGATTTCTCCTTCAAATTGTCGTATAAAAGGTATAGGAATTGGGTGAGGGAGGCCTGTGGAGCAGGGACGGAGACTATCCACGGGGGATACAAGGAAAATAGTTTCCAAATCTGATATAAGCTAGAAACGCACATGCCTCCTTCCATTCTACCTTGCGAATTTGCTTCGTGTGATTCCGTGCGCTTCTCCTCTACGGCCATCTTGTTTCAGACAAGTTTCATCAGTTTATTGGTAAGAGAACGCTATTTCAGTTTTGTTGCTAACTTTGTTTAGGAAAATCACCGTACTCTCTTAACGAGCATAGGAAACACCACATGTGTGTAGGGCACAGCATGCCTATGAATATAAACGTGCATTTCCGATACATTTATATTTTAAAATGCATTTGCCATTCAGCAGTGCCTCGACTGACCTAGCAAGAGGCAAGTGACCCGCCAGCTGTTGCAGAACGTGATGATACAGCGTTGCCGGACATAATTATACAGTTTTTCCGGACATGATGATACAGCATTGCCGGATGTGATGATACAGCGTTGCCGGACATAACTATACAGTGTTACCGGACGTGATGATGCAGCATTGCCGGATGTGATGGTACAGCATGGCTGGACATGATGATACAGCATTGCCAGGCGTGATGATACAGTGTTGCCAGACACGATGATACAGCGTTGCCGGACATGACGATACAGCGTTGCCGGACATGATGATACAGCGTTGCCGGACATGATGATACAGCATTGCCGTACGTGATGATACAGCATTGCCGGATGTGATGATTCAGTGTTGCCAGACATGATGATACAGCGTTGCTGGACATGATACAGCATTGCTGGACATGATGATGCAGCATTGCCAGACGTGATGATATAGTGTTGCCAGACGTGATGATACAGCGTTGCCGGACGTGATGATACAGCATTGCTGGGCGTGATGATACAGCATTGCCGGGCGTGATTATGCAGCATTGCCAGACGTGATGATACAGCGTTGCCGGATGTGATGATACAGCATTGCCGGGCGTGATGATGCAGCATTGCCGGACGTGATGATGCAGCATTGCCGGACGTGATGATGCAGCATTTCCGGACATGATGATACAGCATTGCCGGATGTGATGATACAGTATTGCCGGACATGATGGTACAGAGTTGCCAGACATGATGATACAGCGTTGCCGGACCTGATGATACAGCATTGCCCGATGTAATGATACAGCATTGCCGGACGTGATGATACAGCATTGCCGGATGTGATGATTCAGCATTGCCGGACATGATGATACAGCATTGCTGGACATGATACAGCATTGATGGACGTGATGATGCAGCATTGCCAGACGTGATGATATAGTGTTGCCGGACGTGATGATACAGCGTTGCCAGACGTGATGATACAGCATTGCCGGATGTGATGATACAGCATTGCCGGACATGATGATACAGCATTGCCGGATGTGATGATACAGCGTTGCCGGACGTGATGATACTGCGTTTCCGGACGTGATGATACAGCTTTGCCGAACGTGATGGTGCAGCATTGCCGGACATGATGAAACAGCGTTGCTGCCACATCTTACATACTCGGCAAGGACGGGCGCCGAGGCTGCCAGTGCACAGCTGAGCAGGCGTGCATAGCTTACGCGAAGAACTCGCTAGTTGAATCATACATTTTTAGTGTAATATCTTTACTCTTAATGGCAAAATAAAATTGTTTTATAGTATCAAGTTTTTTTTGTCCTGAAGTGTATTTTTAAGGGGTTTTTTATGTGGCGCGTATTAAAAAAGTTATTGGTAGTCGGCAAATCGATAACAGTGAGAGGAGGAATTACAAGTCACTAAATTTTTTTTTCCCAAGAAAAGAAAATAATGTTAGGACTGGCCCACATTTCATACGTAAATTTTTATATTGCTTTTTTAACATTTGCTGATAAGAATTTTTATGTGTGTTCCTATTATTTCTCCTGGCCATTCAGCGTAAGCATGAAAAAAATAATAATAGGGTTCAATTCCAGACGTGATCGCTTCCGAATTTTTCGCACGTGGAAATAATGCAGGGGTTTTCTCGAGGCAGTTGCCAACAAAAACGATCATGTTTACTGTCTGCATTAAAAAAGTTTCACCAAACTTTTGCGAATGTACTGAGTTCACAGACGGCCGTGTGTCCTCCCTGTCAGTGTCCGCTTTAAGTCGCGTAAGAATAAAACAGGAGAGATAGATAGATAGTGATAGATAGATAGACAGAGAGAGAGAGCTGCGGGGACGTAGTGTAGCGCTAGTTGGCAAGCCTGGCTCACTCCGGCAGCAGACCATGTTGGTAAGAAGTAGGGGAGTCGGTGTTTACAACCTCCCCATCGCATATTGCTGGTGTCGATGGCAGGAGCGACCACGCCCCCCTCTGACTCCCAAAATATCACTCGCTCCGATGTTTACATATGCTAGAAACGAGTGTTTTTCGTCCGTGACTGACGGAAAATAGTACACTAATTGGCGAGTTTTGAATAAATAAACTTGGATACGTTTTTCGAAGGAATCAATAATTAATTTCCAAGCCAGATAGTAATAATTGGCATATCAAAATATTAGCTTGCAGAGCTGTAATGTGAGACTGCATATCGTGTTGAGCTGAATCTGCATTAGAAGTTTCAGTTCATTAAATGAACCCCGATTTGGCTCAAAGTATAAACAAATACATTTACTAAGATATTTTGTATGGATTCGTTACAAGTACCTGAAAGTTTTATAAACTTTCAGTTAAAATTTCTAAGGCAGCCTCGGAAATTTCGTTAATAACGTTACATTTGTTCATTATTTAGTTGCACTTTTCTAATTCCAACTATTTTTAAAGACTATATTTAGTTTACGTCTCAGACACTACAATTTTTAAGTACTTTACCGTACATATGAATTTGTCATCCACAGCAGAACCAAATAACGAAATAATACCAATTTAAGAATTAGCCATTCTATTCAAGGAACATCTTTTAAGAAACGTCAAGAATGTTGGATAGGTGTATTTGACATGTTACTTCCAAAACTGAACGTTTTAGAACAAGTGCATCTTTTAGGATGAATAACCGTTTTTGAAAAATAATGAACTTTTATTTGATTGTAAAGTCGGAAATGGTGTTATTAAACAAGGTGCCGTACACTGAATACACTCACCGGCATGCATGTCGCTAGCTAGACTGCGAGAGCATGGGATGCGTCTCAGGGCAAGGCCAGTATACTTTAGGTCGGATTTATTATTTTTATTGGACTCCTGCATGGCGGCTATATCCGGGTTGTGTGTTGCCATGGTCACAATGGTAGACACGAACCCACCCTAAAAGAGGAAGACTCTAGCTGGAAGGGCATGTCAAACCAAAACAAAGCGGCGAAGGCGCTGGGAAAATCTGTGCTACGGTTGCGGAGGATACATGTGTGTGTCTATATATATATATATATATATTATATATATATATACATACACACACATGTGCCTTTTACTGGACTAGGGCGTTGTTAGTAATTGAAGATAGACTTGTGCGAATTTGATGTAGGGTTATATGTAATGAGGGAGGGTCGAGCTGGTTTGTAACCAGGGTCACGCTATGCTGCCTTGGTGGCGTGAGACAAAACTGAGCCCCCACTCCCACAAGGAGGAGTGGGGGCTACAAATTGAGTCTCTAAGTTATCTCTCTGGAACACAGGAAAATATAGATTATTATAGCGTTCTGTGTGGCTGGTTAAATTACAGTGCATAATCAGGACGGTTAAAGGTGGGTGATGGCGATGCAGTACACTGACATATCACACTTTCGTATGCCGTCATTCAGGCATCTCAAACACATGTTGACGGGCGGCGAGATGACCTACACAACTACGCCAGCGTTCAAGGTCGCTGACGTCACAATCCCTCGCATCAGCTCGCGTTACACCGACCTGGAATAGATGACACCTCGTCGGCCACCTAACTATCGTCCAGTCGCTTCCAGAAAGCGGTTTGTACGAACTCTTTCTACTAGACAGTACTGCCCACTGTCGTCTCCATTCTACATAGTTTCCATATTTGTATAAACATTTATCATAACGTTCTACAAGCTTTTGTATGCCTAAGTCATAGACATCTGCCGCCTGTGGGGATAACCAGCCTGTAACTGCTTCTTTCACCTCGTCATCTGTGGCGAAGCGCTTGCCTGTCCAAAGGCATTTGCCTTTGGTGGTACATGATGATGTCCTAGTGCCTTCTCGTGGCCACCGCCATCTTAAACTGTGAGGTGACAGTCGACTGTTATTTACTTGGCAACAAGGCAATAACAGTGCTGAGGTCTAATCACAGTATTATCTAAAGCCAGGCTCCAGACTCTGACAGGCCGTCAGTCGAGGAAAGAAAGTGATTTTGTTTGCACGTCCCTCTGGCCGTGCTTTGGCTGTCCGGGTAGCTTTTATAGCTGGTCCTCGTTCTTGTTTTCCTGGTGCGATGTTTGGGTGCAGATATTGTGAGAGAGCTTTCTCCTCAACCTCCGGTAGAGGAGTGCATGAACACTCTGCACATTCATCCGAGTTCAATGAGGTCCTGCCACCTCCAGCCAAGGGCAGGACCCATTGGTCAAATGATTAACTGAAATTGCTAGCTCGTGAGGAGTTATTCCTGCCTTCAGACACAAAATTTGTAAATCAGGCTCTGGTTGCTGCAGTGCATGGGAAAGACTTTTTCTGAACAGCACGTTCGACGCAATAAAGTCTCAAAGAAAGCTCGCTAGGTACCGAACGTTGATGGGTGAGTTCAAGAGGGAAGACTTTTTGAGTCCCGTGTCTCCAGTTACTAAGAGGTGGTCGTCGGGGGCCACATCCTTCAGAAGGCCTCGTCCCGATGAGGATGTTGGCGCCCCGGCTGGTGGTTCATCTAAAACCATTCCCTTTGTGAAACGAGCTCGTCTTCAGCTCGGTGAAGTTTTAAATGAGCTCCGAGAGCTTGATGATGTTAGTTATTGTGTTGAATTGTTGTGTTCTGCTGTAGAGCGTGCAATTGAAGGGAAGCCAGTCGTTGAGGTCCTCAGTAGATAGCTTAAGAAAGAATTAACAGTCAAAGATAGAGTAAGCCCTCTCCCCAGGTCGAGAGAACAGCCAGAGGCTAGGTCAAGGAAGGACAAGAGGAGGTCCGATTATGCTTCAAATCAGAACCTGTGGAAGCATGACCGTGCCCGGGTGGCCACTCGAGTCCTGGACGATGAGGAGCTTAATGGCAGTGTTGTTTATCCAGTTGGGACCGAGGATTGGTGGCCTTCCCTCTTCTCATCCGGTGATGGATTACGGTCGGAACCTTGTGGCCAACCATACGATGAGGATCTCCACCATCTTTCAGACCTGATCACTGTGGATGAGGTTAAGAGAGGTGTCATCCATAGTCAGACTGCCTCAGGCCCTGATAGGGTTACTCTTAATAACTGGACTTGTATACCCAATGTGCTTAAGACCGCATTGTTCAATCTCTTGTTGCTTACTGGCGAGGTTCCTCCATGGTTCCTGTCTTCCAGAACTGTTTTGATACCCAAAAAGTCTGTCCCAGTCGAGGCTGCTGAATTCAGGCCCATTACAATCACCTCCATTATTAGTAGACACTATTACAAGATATTGAGCAGGAGACTTCAGTCCGCACTGGAGATTTACCCAGAGTAGCGAGCATTCCTACACAAGACAGGTTGGCGGAGGATTTGTTGTTGTTGGCCGAGGTGATGAATACTGCATCCAGAAGATTCTGCCCACTGTTTATGGTGGTCTTGGACGTCCGCAAGGCATATGACATGGTGCAGCATCTGACCATTGTGAATGTCTTGCGGACTAGAGGCGCTCCTTATGCAGTGGTCCATCACATCTGGAATGTCTACGCCCAGGTCTCGACGGTACTTCGACTTCCTGGACAGGTCACCCCCGCGATCCCAGTTATTCAAGGGTCTGGTAGGGTGACCCACTGTCACCATTACTATTCAACCTTATGATAGACGAAGTACTTAGAGGTCTGGTGAGCTCTGTTGGTTTTATCTTAGGAGAACATCGGATTTCACGCCTAGCATTTGCAGACGACATGATTTTCTTTGCCAATACCCGCGAAAGTCTTCAAATCAATCTATAGCTGTTCGAAGAACGTCTCTGTCAGTTCGGGCTGGAGTTGTCTCCGTCGAAATCCCACTCACTAGCACTGATCCCAGTGGGGAAGACGAGGAAGTCAAAGATGCTGACTGAGCCCCTCTTCAAGGTCGACAGTGCCAACCTGTCCCTACTCGGGGTGGAGGAGTGCTGGAAATATCTACGCATTTTCTTCACTTCAAAGGGGTCAGGCCATTTAAGGCCGGCCTTGAGGAGCCTCTTCGGAGACTCATGTCGGCCCCTTTAAAACCATATCAACGACTTGAGATCCTTCGTGTTTTCCTCCT
This sequence comes from Clitarchus hookeri, assembly GCA_002778355.1. NCBI lineage: Eukaryota > Metazoa > Arthropoda > Insecta > Phasmatodea > Phasmatidae > Clitarchus > Clitarchus hookeri. The sequence continues at coordinate 322,851 of NQII01000243.1, read as the reverse complement.
TCCCACTCTGGTGTATCAGTTGTCGTTCGCGAGAGTGACAAAGGGTGTGCTCGATGCTATGGACATCCTTGTTAGGGCGTCCATTAGGAAGTGGCTACGGCTGCACAAGGATGTTTCGCTTGGGTTTTTCCACGCCCCATCTCTTCTGGGGCATTGGGCGTCCCTTCCCTGCTAAGATCTGTTCCAACGTGGATACTAAGCAGGGTAAGGAATGTCATCAAATCTGACTACATTCCGACGAGCGCCCTTGGTGGTATGCCTCTCTTTGCGAGGCGGGTTGAGTGGGCAGAAGGGGCAACTAGGTGTGACAGCAGGCTTTTGGATACATCTATGAAGCTCAAAATGTACTGGCGTTCTGTGTGGCTGGGATCCGTAGACGGAGCAGATATGGAGTCCACTTCATCTGCTACAACCACTTCAATATCGTAGATGGCTCGGGGTGCTGGCAGGGTTCCCTCCTCTGATTTTATTTCATATGTGCAAATCATTAGTAACAGCCTTCCGACTGCCGTTAGAACTAGCGGGGCGAGGAGAGGCCCCTCTGGCACCTTAACGAAATGCAGGGCGGAGTGTAGTGATGCAGAGAACGCGTATCATGTGGTGCAACAGTGTGAGCGTACCCATGATATGTGGGTCTCTCGGCACAACCACCTCGTAGATGTTCTGGCTGACCAACTGTCCAGGAAGGACTTTCATGTCAGCAAGGAGCCTCACTATCCAACTTCAGAAGGGTTGCGGAAACCTGACCTTGTTATTCATAAGGCAGGGCAGGATTGCGCATACATCCTTGATGCGCAAGTTGTTCAGTGTAAGGGTATGAGTTGGCCGGACGATAAAAAGTTTGTCAGGTATGCTAAAAACCAGGACTTGTTGACATCTGTTACGGAGGAGTTTGGGGCGGCCAATGTTGCTGTAATCCTGGTCACAATCTCGTGAAAGGGGGTATGGTTCCCTCCGTCCCTCAGCTCCCTCAAGGAGTTGGTCCGGAACGATTCATTCTTAAGATCGCTGCCTACCCGAGCACTCTTCGGCTCTTTGATGTGCTGGTGTTGGTTTAATCGCACTACTAAGCCCGCTTATCGCTTTCCAATGATTCCGTAGTCTTCGGACATTTCTGAGTTGTTTATGTTTATTAACCATTTGGTAGGGAAGGGGTGTATTTCCACCCAGGCATAGTTGGTAATCTTGTGTGTTTTTGTTCGATTATGTATGTTATGTTGTGTTGTCTGGTGGGCCACACTCTTACCAGCTGGTTGCTGTTCCAATCTAAAGGGTCGTTGATATCATCCTCCAGGGAGTTCAGGGGAGTGAGTGAATAACAGATGCACTATCTAGGGGCGCGGGTACGCGACATGCTCCTATGCGACGGACTGCCCTCCCTCCCCCTGAAATAGGCTTGTTTTACGGCATGGATAGCTAGGCGGACCTTCGGGTTGCTAAATCCCTCCTTGTCGCATCAAGTTGAAGAATTGGGCATGCTATCTTACTCTACATTCCTCCTGTTTCGCGTCTCCCACCGGTTGCTCATTTTATGGCCTTGGACCTGTATTTATTCCTTTCATTATCTCCTTTTTCACATATCTTGTGAGAGTCTGATTTTGGTTTTCAACAAATTTGCTTTTGCATTATCGCCAAATGGTAAGAATCCTTAAAATAGTGGAACAAGTGAAAATCGATCGACACCAAGTCTGGACTGTACAGTGGGTGGTTAATCTGTTCCCATCCAAAATATATTATCAGATTTTGGGGTTAGAATGGCAGTATGAGGTCTGGCATTGTCATGCAGCAACAAAACTCCAGGAGCCAGAAGGCCACGTCGCTTATTGCGTATTGCATATCGAAGTTTAGTCCAGGTAGCGCAGTAAGCGGCTGTATTGATTGTTATTCTTTGCTGCATAAACTCGAATAACAAGACTCCATTTCTATCCCAAAAAACGGTTGCCATAACCTTGCGTGTTGAGATAGTCCTCTTGGCCTTGACTTTGACTGGTGATGTCGGGTGACGCCATTCCATTGCTGATGTTTAGACTCTATGATCATGCGAGAAACCCACATCTCGTCCCCTGTGACAAACTTCTCTAAAAAATGATCACCTTCTTTACGATATCAGTCCAAAAAATCAAGAGCACAAGCCATTATTTTCATTTGGTGTTCCTAAGTAAGCAGCCTGGAAACCCAACGTGCGCACAATTTGTGAAATTGCAAATTTTCAGATACAATTTTGTGCAAAGTTGTTTGAACCACATTCGGAAATTCCAATGTTAAAGTTGAAATTGTGAATCGCCGGTCTTCACGAATATTTTCGTCCACAGCTTTGACAAAATCTTATGTGATCACTGATGATCGGCCTGATCATGGTTCATCATGGATATTTTCCCGTCCGTCCTTGAAAGCTGTCACCCACTTACGCACTTTGCTGTCACTCATCGCATTAGGGCCATACACTTGGCTTATCTGTCGATGAACTTCCACTGCTGAAACGTTCCTTGCTGTCAAAAACCAAATCACCGACCGTATTTCACAGTCAACGGGCTGATCAATTGTTTTATACATTTTGAACTGACACAGCAAAGAGCACACTGAAACAATACCAATGCAAATTGCGTCGTTTGATGAGCAGGGCATACCGTGAGTCGGTACGCGTTCGCATTACAATGCTCGCGCGACATTCGATTAGCTACGGCGATTCGGACATTACTTTCCGAATAACCCATCTAAAAACAAAATATTAATGGAAAAAGCTATAAGCAATTACCAACCAGCATAATTATATATTACACAAGCATCAAGTGATGTAGGTCGTGTGTTAAACTGTACTCTTCAATACCATACCGTTCTGGCCAATTCAACAGAATAGCAAACGACTTTCTTACGAAACGACTGAAACAAAATCATTGCCTTGAGTGTACAACTAACACTCCAGTAGCAATGGGACACATCCGACCCGGCCGACTTCACACGATCAACTAACATCGCAAGAATCTGTAAAGCCATACCCGGCAGCCGACCGACACCGCGAATAGCATTAGGTCTCTGCAAGTCAGATTGATGACACAGAACACTAGCCGAGAGAGATTCGCGTCAGGCTCCAGGGTGGCAGACCAGCTTAGTCACACATACACTTCCCTTTACGAGTGGAGTTCAATTATACAGTAGAAACTAAAAATGTTTCTGGTTTTAAATACTATATTTATATTTGCATATACTTATTTGAACAAATATAATTTATATCACCAGAACTGTACGCACATACGAAACAACACACATTTTCACCATTAGTCGCGCAACAGAGACGACACTGCTACGCATTGGGACAAACAGATAAAAAAATTATATATTACAAAAGTAGTACGAATTTATAACAAATCGTGCGCTAAACGTTATGTTAGGCGAAGAAATTTCCGCTGTGAAGTGCGGGAACGAAGAGATCAACACTACTATATACTGATGCAATCTGATACATAAATTAATATGAAAAATTTAAAAGCTATAAGAACTTACCAACCATTCTAATTACATANAAAGCTATAAGAACTTACCAACCATTCTAATTACATATTACACATACCTGTCCTTTTACGAAAGCAAATCAGTTATACGGTGCAAGGTAACAATTTATTTCGTTTAAATACACCAAACACGACTATTTAAAATATCGCTTCGAATATACTGGTGATGGTAGAGGATATTGCTTATGCCCTCCCTACACACTGTTAGGTATGTAAAATCAGTTCGTACCACCACCACACATCACTCAGAANTATATTGCTTATGCCCTCCCTACACACTGTTAGGTATGTAAAATCAGTTCGTACCACCACCACACATCACTCAGAACTTCATTCTCTCGCCGAGAAGACATTGTGAAAAGATAGGATGCTGTTTTAGTGGCCAGAAATTTTATCAGTTATCACTACAAACAAAACAATTAATTCACTTGCAGCATTCGTCAAATACACCTAGCTTGTATACCTGCCTAGAGGATTCTTTCCCACATATGCACAGCAAGAAATAAAATTCGTCTACAAGCACCTACCTGTCTATCTGCAACAGGACGAAGAGATTATCAGCTGTGTCTCATGTCTAGAATGTTTTAAAGGTAGCATGCTGATGTAAACAGATATAAGAAATAACTATAAAATCGAATTAGTTAAAACCTTTTAACAACCTATGTATATTGTGCGAGCATCGTGTGCTATACATCAAGTTAGTCGAAAAAAAAGACTTTTTGGAAAGCCGAGAAGCTCAGGTGCGATAAGGTCAACATTGCTACACGCACATACCGATGCAAACATATATAAAAACAAAATGTGAAGGAAAAATAGTTATTATCACTTGCCAACCAGCGCAATTACAAATTACACACAAGCATCGAGTGCTGTACGCTGTGTGTTAAACGACGCTATACAATGCCAGACCGTCCTGGCCAGTACAACAGAATGGCAAACAACTACCTTACGAACAGACTGAAACGAAACCATTACATTTCGTGTACAATTAACACTCGAATCACTAACAGCGGAACACATCCGACCCGACTGGCGTTGNACGAAACCATTACATTTCGTGTACAATTAACACTCGAATCACTAACAGCGGAACACATCCGACCCGACTGGCGTTGTGCGATCAACTAACAACGTTTTGATCTTCAGACAGTCTCACGAGATCGATCGGTGTTCGTCGAAGGAAACTCCGGAGGCAGGCGGAAATGCATTTCCATGCATGATATACATCACCAATCAAGTAAGCAACTCGGTACTTACAAGTACTATATTTCCGCCGCCCTTGAGAAAACATACTTCATATATATACATATATATATATATATACTATTGTTGAAATTAAAAAAGAAATAACTAATGTACCCTTACGATGCTGGAAACAGGTAAAATTAAATTACACACAATAAAAACAACTTCCGTATGTATGTTATACATCTACATANTACGATGCTGGAAACAGGTAAAATTAAATTACACACAATAAAAACAACTTCCGTATGTATGTTATACATCTACATATTTAAGTATCGAACTCATGCAATAAAAATATCACAATTAACTATATCTCCATTAAAATATTTTCGTACATGTCTGTAATCCATCTATGTTCATCTTAAATACTTCAGCATGTCAGACATTTATAAGTAACTAACTAACAGGTCACGCTGTGACAACCTGAGATGGACAACACGAACCGTCATGCTGTGATAGTCATATAAAAGCAGACCGCTGCGTCTACATACATCTACCACGACCGCGTACGCTGTTCCAATATAAAGATGAAATCATTGGTTTAATACTTACTATCTGTGACTGCATCGTCAACAGAAAGAGACTCTGAAGAGTTGCTCCTTACATCACGACAACATAAAAGTAGTCATTGCAGGTTCGCCTGCAATAATAGTCGGAATAGAAATATCAAGTGATGCAAAGTTAATGTTTGTTGTTCATCGGGAAGTGAGTCGGAAGTATTGTAGCAAGACATTCACTTACAACAAAAGCCAGACTTTTTTTTAACACATAGCAGTAGGTATATTTCTTAGTCGATAAAATATCTTAAAAAATGAAACAGTTCATTTTTTATTTGTTGCATTAATTCGTATTTATAACCAGATCACAAACATACATAATATGTAATTCAATAAAGCCCTTAGCTTTGAGTACATCAATAATCAAATTTATCTCTTCGCCGACAGCAATATGTCCACTTCTCTGCAATGGAACCAACACCCATAGTCTATCTACCAGGTCATTGAAGTCTTCAGAAAATAGATGGTTAGACTTCACGTCACTCTTCGCAGATAGTTCACTATACACGTCAGCATCTTTGTTCTTCTGTGATGAGCAGTTTGCGAGATACCTCTTGGCCAGACTAGTAGTTTCGAATCTGCTTTTTTTTTCTGGTCAAACTTCAAGTAGCTCTGATTTTCAGCAACATGTTTACGCTTTTTCTTTGCAGATGTCGTCATTTCATCATCATCAGTAGAATATACATTTTTCTCATCATCAGCGGTAGTCTTGGAGGACATATTTTCGTTCTCACTGACCTGGTTAGTTGTAAATTCTACATTTCTCACCTCACATGATAGCGAAGAATGTTTATAGATCACAGCTTCTGACGATATGTATGGCTCGCGTTATTCATAGCAAACACTCGTATTTCCTGCTTCACACATTATTTTGGAACACGATTCAGACCTGAATAACATTGTGGGTTCTCGAACTGTCTTTAGTTTACACGATGAATCAGCAGGAAGGCAAGTCATAGCATTGGCTTACGACAATGAGTTCAATGCATGCTGTCTCGTACCAAGCAAAGGTACTTTACCTTTACATGAATCAGTGTCTCTTTATATTATCACATCTGCCAAATGCTGCACCACACATGACTGTGTCCTAAAACACGTATATCTTCATTAGTGTTAACCAACCTTCTGAACATCCATATTGCATCACCAAATTATAGCTTCATCTTCCTGCTAGAATACAGAACTGAAGCTTAAGCAAGAGTAATAATAGCGTTTGAATTAACTACATTTTCATTAATTGCGAACGTCTTCCAACATAAAATATCTCTTGAATCTATTTGGCTGAATTAATTCACACCACTGACGTTACTGTTGTGAGGATGTCTGTAGAAGCACATTTCCAAAATCCCAGAACCAGTGTGAACAGTCATTCCTTGTAAAGCGAATCTGTACATGAAACTCAAAAGTATGTAACTCTCTTCAGCTGTTCTAACTTGCTTGACGAACACATTATCATCCTCAGCAACATCTGTATCGAAATAACGTATATTCCGCAAAAATAGGTCTTGATAAATACTGCTTCTTATAATACCGTGCTGGCCCCATAGTGTTAAGAAAACTAATAAAATTGCACAAGTTTTCATGTACGCACTGCTCCCGAACGCGGTTTTCCTACTACTGTCAAACTCCGCGGCAGCGCTCAGTAAGCAGATGTGCAGGGAAGGATCCACTTAAACTCTTTCGCACTGAACCAAAAGGATTTCCTTATAGTGGTAGACAGTTGTAGTGGATGAATCCAAGTATACTATCTGTCCAAAAGGAAAAGTGCCGAACGCATAGCAAAAAGCTTGACAACTTGTTTAAGTATTTTTTGGGTTCCCTGTAGAGATAATTTCAGAAATTTTACCCCCTTTTAGTTTACAGCAATTCGAGAACAATTGTAAAGTTAGGGCAATTGAAGTTACAAAGCCTCCTCCTTATCATCCAAATTCCAATGGGTCAGCAGAACGTGCAGTCCAAACAATAAAGAAAAATGTTAAAAAAAGATATAAAGTCAAACCCTAGGGCATTACAAGCAAAAAAATTTAAGGGCACGTTGGAAAAGGTATTGTTGTCTTATCGTAATACTCCTTTGGCGGAGGGGGACTTAAGCCCAGCTGAAATTTTACTCAAAAGAATGCCTCGCACGTTGCTGTTTTTAGTGAAGTCACAATGTGGTGGGAGTAAGAGTAGGTTCTTAGCATGCCCTGACATGCATATACGTGACCTAGTGATTGTAAAGTTTAAACCCCATAGTGACCCTGTTAAAGGTATATTCAAAAAGAGAATTTCCGCAGTTACCTACCTAGTGGAGATAAGTTCTGGTATCAGGTTAGTACACCTGAACAAAATGAGAAGGTTTGTGGTAGAACCTACACGTGGATGTCAGGGCAGTGTGGTGACTCTACCTATTCAGGTAAACCCCAAGGAGGAGTGTGCCCCTTCTCTTACTGAACATGAAGGATAAATGCAGGTACCTATTTACATAATATGTAGTAGTCTCCCCTGACTTTCATGGGTTCCCTGAAACTCAGTCACCAATCCACTCTGAACATGAACTAGACACAGGACTGAGAAGGTCCAAAATAATTATTAAAATAACTATTCGTTTAAGTCTTTAAGGTGCAAAATTGTGGGAATATTGTGTTTGATTGTACTGTCAAATCTCATGTTATGGTATGTTGCAGCTGACCATGTTAGACTAGTGATGGTCCGATACCCGATATCCGGTATCGGATATCGGTATTATCGGTACATTTACCATTATCGGAGATCGGCATTAAAATATCGGCACATCGGTAATGGCCATTCTAACCTCAAGTATTTTCTCTCCTCTGCTGCTCGCCTACAGCCAGGGGTGCCAACTTCAGCACTCAAATTCTATTACAAGTCCATCATACATTACAATTTAAGCTATATTTTGTATTTTACCAGTTGTCCACTTTTTATTTGCATTTCAAAACCAGGCCAAACTGTGGTAGACAGTAGAAATATGACTTTCAGCGTGATAGGACCTAAAGTTTGTGTATGAATGGTCACCATAAAGCATGATTATTTAGGTTATAATATTGTTGCTATGACGATTCATGGGGTGGCTAGAAATGATATTATTAATAAATTATACACACAAAGTAAGGACCATTAAAAATACAAAACTGTGTGAGAGCTTGTCACAATATACAAGCCACGTATGAAAATCAACATGTACCACAAAAAAAAAAAGTTAAGTCCATTCACAAGCAGCTAGGACTGTGCATAAAACAAATTGTAGAATTAAGTTTTGAATTTTGCCACATGACATGTATACCAGTGCTAGCAGCTGTTACTACATGCATTCTGGGTAGTTATTAAGAAGCTACTTTTACAAAAAAATTAGAAAATGGAATGAATCGCATTCTAATCGCACTGAGAAAAAATGTGTTTGGGAGCATCACGATATTCACAGTAAGTAGGCCTACTGCGAAATGTGATAGTGGGGAGCGCTATGAAGATCAGAGAAATTGTAGGATAAAACATGTGAAACATATGTGAATTGGATTTCTTTACCTTGTTAAATACAGGAAGACCTAAATGCATGTCACTTTACAAGGGAGGAGTGCCGACCTGCTATCATGCATTGACACCCACCTCCCCCCTTTTTTTTTGTATTTTTTACATATAATGCTAAGCTTTGCAGATGGTTCAGCATTTGACACTCGATATTTACAACAACCTGCCAACAGTGTACCTTGATCACTGTTTTGGGGATTTACTCCTCCACTGGTGCTGTGACTTTGGATCGGTGTGTAATGTTTGTATATGCTTGAACGTCATTTACACAGGATCATAGTAATTAAATGCCGAGTATAAGCTGCAATTTATCACGCAGTTAGGTGTAATTCGTTTAGGTCAGCTGCATTTTACACAGCTAGGCACCAGTATTGCGAAATCCATTAAATTCCCCTGCTAACATGCATTAGTACACAGTAAAATTCACTACACGAATAACATTTTCTTAATAAAAATTGACTGAGTACGGACCATTAAACTGATGTAATGTTGATCAATGTCATATAGGACAGGTTTACCTTATATTCTAATGAGTAGACTCCTCAGACATTCCTATTACCACACTTTCATGAGTTTCAACACTTCGCATGGAAATATTCATAGAGTAATGCTCATTCTAGAACTGTACATTTGTAAATCACAAGCCCTCACACTGTCAAATTCAAAAGGAACACCGATCATAAATTGCAAACAGAGGCATATAACTATCTACTGATCAATATGCGGTGCAGTAAAATTTAAAAGTGGATGTTCACTGTTGATGCACTGTTTTCTTCAGTACACAATTTCAGTACAAAAATGTAATGACCTTATACATCAACAAAACCTTGTAACGCCTCTTTGTACTATATATATGTATATATATATACAGTTATATAATTTTTTGTACTATTTCCACAGAATGTATTACAATCATCGCGTGAATATCAACAAATCGCAAAATACAACACAATTAAATGCTATTCAAACAGTGTTTAGTTACCTTAATTTATTCATGTAAGTTTTTAGCACGTTATACCACACATCCCTGTGATTCACTTATTGTGAATTTAAGTTTGGTTTTGTGAGGTATTTGCATAAATTTTACATATTTTAACCAACAATTTACATGATCTTCCTTGCCCTCCTCTCTATTACATTTCATAATACAGGCTGATTCTAAAATCATGGGACAAACATTGAGGGGTGGTAGAGCTCACTAAAACAAACAATTATTTTATAGGGATATATGGGTGGAAGTGACGCGTTGAGGCACAAACACAAAAATAACACATGAAATGCTACACATTGTTTATTTACAACGTCGCCGCTAAATGCCTTTTTACAGCAATGTTTATAATAATTGCTCAAAACTGCTACCCCCGACAGTAATGCAAGCTTGGTAGCATCGGTGGAGTGATTGGCGAACAGATTAAAATACGCTGGGTATTACACGCACGCCACCATTATCAGCCAATTACGCCATATGCAGAGGTCGACAAGCATGCGTGACTGTTGGTGGATGCATTTCCAGCAACAGTTTTAACATTTTCTGTATGGAATCACTCGTTAAGTATGCTGCTAAGGAACATTTTATGTTCCCGTTAATGTGTTTTGTTTTTGTGTTTGTGCCTCAACGCGTCACTTCCTCCCATATATTCCTGTACAATAATTGTTTGTTTTAGTGAGCTCTACTACCCCTCAATATTTATCCCATGATTTTAGAATCATCCTGCATGTTCTATGAATTCGGCTCTCCCTAGCTGTTAAGAGCCGCTCAAATCTCTCAACTCCACTCCACTAAACTACGAATAACCTGATGCCCCTTATCTTGTGTATGCGTGTTGTGTTTAATGGGTTTTCTAGTGTTCATGTCGGTTGATATTTGCGTATTATTATGTACTTATGCCGTAATTCAGGGTACATTAGTTATTTCTTTTTTAATTTCAACAATAGTATATAGATATATGAAGTATGTTTTTTCAAGGGCGGCGTAAATATAGTACTTGTAAGTACCGAGTTGCTTACTCTATTGGTGATGTATATCATGCATGGAAATGCATTTCCCCCTGCCCCCGGAGTTCCCTTCGACGAGCACCAGTCGATCTCGTGAGGCTGTCTTAAGATCAAAACGTGTTAGTTGATCTTGCAACGCCAGTCGGGTCGGATGTGGTCCGCTGTTAGTGATTCGAGTGTTAATTGTACACCAAATGTAATGGTTTCGTTTCAGTCTGTTCGTAAGGTAGTTGTTTGCCATTCTGTTGTACTGGCCTGGACGGTCTGGCATTGTATACCGTCGTTTAACACACAGCGTACAGCACTCGATGCTTGTGTGTAATATGTAATTGTGCTGGTTGGCAAGTGTTTATAACTATTTTTCCTTCACATTTTGTTTTTATATCTGTTTGCATTGGTATGTCCGTGTAGCAGTGTTGACCTTATCGCACCTGTGCTTCTCGGCTTTCCAAAAAGTATTTTTTTTCGACTAACTTGATGTATAGCACATGTGCTCGCACAATATACATAGGTTGTTAAAAGGTTATAACTTATTCGATTTTATAGTTATTTTTTACATCTGTTTGCATTAGAACGCTACCTTTAAAACATTCTAGACATGATACATGGCTGAGAATGTCTTCGTCCTATTGCAGATAGACAGGTAGGTGCTTGTAGACGAATTTTATTTCGTGTTGTGCATATGTGAGAAAGAATCCTCTAGGCAGGTATACAAGCTCGGTATATTTAACGAGTGCTGCAAGTGATATAATCTATCTATTTGCAGTGATAGCTGATAAAATTTTCTGGCCACTTAAACAGTATCCTATCTTTTCACAGTGTCTTCTCGACGAGAGAATGAAGTTCTGAGTGATATGTGGTGGTGGTACGAACTGATTTTACAGACCTAGAAGTGACTAGGGAGGGCATAAGCAATATCCTCTAGTATTACCAGTATATTCGAAGAGATATTTTAAATAGTCATGTTTGATGTATTTAAACGAAATAATTTGTTACCTTGTACGGTGTACCTGAATTGCTTTCGTAAAAGGACAGGTATGTGTAATACGTGATTAGAATGGTTGGTAAGTTCTTATAGCTTTTAAATTTTTCATATTAATTTATGTATCAGATTGCATCAGGGTATAGCAGCGTTGATCTTTTCGTTCCCGCACCTCACATCGGAAATTTCTTCGCCTAACATAACATTTAGCCTATGATTTGTTTTAAATTCGTACTACTTTTGTAATATATAAATTTTTTTATCTGCTTGTCCCAATGCGTAGCAGTGTCGTCTCTGTTGCGCGACTAATGGTGAAAATGTGTGTTGTTTCGTATGTGCGTANCTTGTCCCAATGCGTAGCAGTGTCGTCTCTGTTGCGCGACTAATGGTGAAAATGTGTGTTGTTTCGTATGTGCGTACAGTTCTGGTGATATAAATTATATTTGTTCAAATAAGTATATGCAAATATAAATATAGTATTTAAAACCAGAAACATTTTTAGTTTCTACTGTATAATTGAACTCCACTCGTAAAGGGAAGTGTATGTGTGACTAAGCTGGTCTGCCACCCTGGAGCCTGACGCGAATCTCTCTCGGCTAGTGTTCTGTGTCATCAATCTGACTTGCAGAGACCTAATGCTATTCGCGGTGTCGGTCGGCTGCCGGGTATGGCTTTACAGATTCTTGCGATGTTAGTTGNTTGCAGAGACCTAATGCTATTCGCGGTGTCGGTCGGCTGCCGGGTATGGCTTTACAGATTCTTGCGATGTTAGTTGGTCGTTTGAAGTCGGCCGGGTCGGATGTGTTCCGTTGCTAGTGGAGTGTTGGTTGTACACTCAAGGCAATGATTTCGTTTCAGTCGTTTCGTAAGAAAGTCGTTTGCTATTCTGTTGAATTGGCCAGGATGGTCTGGCATTGAAGAGTATAGTTTAACACAGGACCTACATCACTCGATTATTGTGTAATATTTAATTGTGCTGGTTGTCAAGTGCTTATAACTATTTTCCCTTTACATTTATTTTTAATATCTGTTTGCATCAGTGTTGCCCTTATCGTACCTGTGCTTCTCGGCGTCGCAGAATTTTTTTTTTGGAATAATGTGATGTACAGCGCATGATGTTCGTGCAATATACATAGGTTGTTAAATGCTTGTAACAATTTACTATTATAATTATAATTTTTTAATATATTTGTTTGCGTGAGCGCATAGCAGTGACGTCTCTCTTGTACATATAATTGTTTAAATGTATGTTGTTTTGTGACAAGCAAAGGCAAACAGTCTTTACAAGTCACATAATATGTATCACACTTGACATAGAATACACATTTTTGCAGTTCTTCCTTGTGATCATTCGTTAATTCTCATGTCGATGTGCATTTTACCTTTTTTTTNAGAATACACATTTTTGCAGTTCTTCCTTGTGATCATTCGTTAATTCTCATGTCGATGTGCATTTTACCTTTTTTTTTAAATTTCTTAGCATGGTAATCTTAAACAGTTCGGAAATTATACTCATCTATGCTTCTAAGTTTGCTTAGGACCTATTTCACCCTTCGCCTATTTTTACCATCAGGGTTGATGACTATGTTAAGAATTTGGTAACTATNTTGCTTAGGACCTATTTCACCCTTCGCCTATTTTTACCATCAGGGTTGATGACTATGTTAAGAATTTGGTAACTATATCATAAAAAGTTCGAAAATTAAGGTCAACTATGCTTATAAGTATGCTTAGGTTTTATTTGACCTTACGTTCATTTTATTTCTCGGGAGTGATGTGCATGTTATGAATTTGGTGACTGTATCTTAAACAGTTCGGAAATCACATCCAACTATGCTTATAAGCATGGAAAGGACAGAACTGACACTTTGGACATTTTCGTTGTCGGGGGTGATGCACAAGTTATGAATTTGGTGACTGTATCTTAAACAGTTCTGAAATTATAACCAACTATGCTAATAAGTATGCATAGGGCATAAATTATCCTATCGTCATTTTCCTTGTCGGGAGAGATGTGAATGTTACGAATTTGGTGACTGTCTTAAATTGATCGGAAATTACAGGCAACTATGCTTATAAGTACGTATATTGAGCATAAATGGTCCTGCGATAAATTTCCTTGTCGAGGATGATGTCTATGTTATGAGTTTGATGACTGTGTTTTAACGGTTCGGAAATTACAGCCAACTATGCTTATTAGTATGGATAGGGCATAAATGACACTGCGATAATTTTACTTTGTTGGGACTGATGTCTATGTTACGAATTTGGTGACTNTATGGATAGGGCATAAATGACACTGCGATAATTTTACTTTGTTGGGACTGATGTCTATGTTACGAATTTGGTGACTATACTAAACAGTTCAGAAATTACAGTCAATTGTGGTTATAAATTTACATAGGGCATAAATGACCCTGAAATCATTTTTCTTGTCGGTAATGATGTTTATGTTACCGATTTGGTAACTATTTCTTAAACAGTTTGGAAATTAAGGCTAACTATGCTTATTAATTCACATAGGGCATAAATTACCCTACGATCATTTACCTTGTCTGGAGTGAATCACATGTTACGAATTTGGTGACTGTATCTTAAATAGTTCGGAAATTACAACCAACTATTCTTTTAAATTCGCATAAGTCTGAAATGTCCCTGCGATTAATTTCCTTGTCTATGTTACGAATTTGGTGACTCTATCTTAAATTACAGCCTACTATGCTTATAAGTATGTATAGGGCATAAATGACCCTGCGTTCATTTTACTTGTCGGGGGTGATGTCAATGATATGAATTTGATGACTGTATCTTTAAAGGTTAGGAAATTACAGTCAACTATGCTTATAAGTTCGCATAGGGTCATAAATGGTCCTGCGCTCATTTTCCTTGTCGGGTGTATGTCTATATTATGAATTTGGTGACTATATGTTATAGTTAGGAAATTTTACTCAAGTATGCTTATAAGTGTACTTAGGAAATAAATGACATTGCAGTAATTTTCGTTGTCATGGGTGATGTTTATGTTACTAATTTGGTCACTATATCATATTCAGTTCGGAAATTACTGTCAACTATTCCTATATGTATGCTTAGGGTATATTTTAACCTTCGGTCATTTGCCTGGTCGGAAGTGATGTCTATGTAATGAATTTGGTAACCATTTCTTATAGGGTTCGGAAATTACAGCCAACTATGCTTAAAAGTATGAGAAAACCAGGGTGGAATGATAGAGCATGAGACATGTGCCTGCCAAGATGTCAGGTGAAAGGATACTGGAAGTAATATGAGAAAACCCAGGGTGGAATGACAAAGCATGATAGGAGAAGTTTCATGATGAGGCGATGGACTCGAACATTCTTCAGGCAAGATGGATGGTGTTGGCACGGAATGATAGAGCAGGAATGTTAGGGGAAACCCTCAATCCATTGATCCCACATTCCCATAAAAGGAGTCACTTAACCACATTGTGGGGCATCGATGGAAATTATGCGTAAACATTTTTTTTAAGGACTTTTGGGAAGTTTTGAGGGAAATTCTGGCGATTTTGGCCGTTTTTGAGGGAAAAAGGGAAATTTATAAAGGAAAAGGGGGAAATGACGTCATCCAAGATGGCTGCCGCTCTTCCTCTCGTCCTGAGCCAGCAGCCAGGTGCCCCAGAACATACTATTTATAACTACTATCGTCCGGCACCATACAACATTCTTATAAAATTTTTTGAGAAAACAATGAAAAAAAAAAAAGGAATTTTAATTCCATAAAATATTTACATCATGCATTACATTTAATTCTGTATAATTATGAAATAAATATATACATGGAATTATATTTGTCATACATTACTTCACTTCGCAGCTAATAGAGCTTATAAAAATGTTAATCCTTGGGAATAGTTCAAATGTGAATTATCGAAAGAAATCCTTAAATGAAGAAAATATCTGTTACAAAAGAAAAATAATTTTCATCTTGGTCGCGATTCCATATCTGTAAATGTTGAAAGAGAACACTGATAAAGTAAAGAGCGCAGAAATATGTCGTTTGAGTTTTTAAGTAGCCGGCTTTTCTTTCTGAATATAGCAGTCGCTTTGTCTGAGTGTTCAGCGATCATGTTTGGGTATACGAAATTTGAGTCCGACAAGCTTTGTCAAAGTATGCGACAAGAGCGCTACGTTCTTGTGATGTATGTATTGGCCATCGTGGAGGTGTAGTGGCTAGACTACTCGCCTCCCAACTACGCGAACCGGGTTCAATTTCTAGTGTGGTCGCTCTCGGATTTTCATCTGTGTGACATCGTGCCGTACGATGCCGCTGGTCGGCGGGTTTTCTCGGGGATATCCCGTTTTCCCCGCCTCTTCATTCCGGCGCTGCTCCATACTCACCTCACTTTACCCTCATCGGATCTCAAGACCTCGTTGTTAAGAGCCGCCCGAATTTCTCTACTGGAATAGAAAAGGAAATCCAGCGGTGAGGGAAATGCCATCTCAGACCATTATAACATAGGCCGAGTAAGGTATCGCATTACCCGACACTGCTTCTTTCGTAAAGAATGTTTTCTATGGTTTTATCATATTAATTGTACTTATTTTATATAAAAAGGGCAGAATGTATAGAATTATTTTCCAGGAAATGGTACGGAAATTAAGATTATCAGTTTATGTACTACACATCTAAGAATTCGTGTGCACAGCTTTGAGCTAGGAGTAAAATCACGGTAAATTCTCTGTAATAGAGAAAAGGAAAGCTATTTGGCATCGTGCTAGCGAATCGTTTGCAGCTTTGATATAATTTTACCAAGAAAATTAAAACAAGTTTAATTGGTCAAAGTTGAATCCTAATTACTGGGAACACAAATACTACAGCGAAATATATTTATGTCGTCAACATGCGTGATACCAGAAACAAAGAAAAAAATGACCGAAACGGAACCGAACCAATATACGTATAGATTTAAAATATGCATAAACACAACTTCGATGATATTTACACAGTTTTATTTTTATGTCAGCAATGTTTTCATGTGTTCTTTTTATTATACCAGGAGACTTATTACAGAACTCAACAATTAAATAATTGGATTTTTCTAAAGTGTGGGAGTTATTTTATTAGTTACTAGTGAACCAGCCTGGCTTAGCCCGGGTACAATTGAGTTTTAAAGTTATACACTAGAAAATAAATTGGGAAAAGACAATTCATTTATGTGAAAACAGAATTATAAAATCGTACTATGTTGGCCTGGGTTTTCAACTGACTACGGCAACGCAAAAGGAAGGAAATATTTTTTACCCGATAGCGAAGAAGTAGGGTATTGTTTTTGGAGTGTATCTGTGCAACTATTGCGCAGTTACCACATTTCCGCTTTCCAGCGTCGATGAATGAAAATCAAAACGTGAGTTTCATTAAGTTGTAGCTTTAGAAATAAGTGTACCTAGGTACTACTTTTTGCGCTTGGCTGAGGGATCTTAATCGATGACCAAAGTTTAAGCAAAGTCCCAGCGCAACACATATGGATGGGTGACCGTTTAGTGGCATAACATATGAGCGCTTCCGGGCTTCGGAAAGCACGTTAAATATTCTGTCCCGGTTGTTATCGATTGACAGCAGTCGTAGAGCCGTTTCAGAGGTCCTTGGGCGGCCAGATAAACTCTGACACCAGAGGAAAAAATACTTCGGTCACGTTCCCAGCAGTTGCAGAATTAGGTGTTGTTATTTCACAGGAAACGTACCATTTTCCGGGATAAAAAGTGTCCTATGCCCTATTACATGACCTAAAGTACCTACATTCAATATTTCATTATAATCCGTTCAGCAGTTTTGGAGCTGAGTGGTATCAAACATACACACATACTTTCGTATTTATAATATTAGTAGGATAACGTTTGTTAAAGCTATAGATCTAGGACACTTTAACCCACCTCACAGGGAAGTAAAATACACAATTTTCCTGCAATTTCCACTTTCCAGAGGTATTGCAGTCATACCTTATCAACTTACTTGTAAACTTTTCTGAGAAAAATTTCACGTCAAAGAGTACATGGTAAATATGGGTGGTTTCCCCATTTCCTAATAGTTTCCGGACTCCCTATTGTTTTAAAAGATAAGCAGATAGCAAACTTGTCAAACACCTAAGGTCAGAGGCGACAAACTCCGCATGAATGATTTCGACCTCTGTCCACATATCCACTATGTTCATGTTTATACGGTATTTTACATATTTGTACATGTAAACCAATTCAGGTGTATATGGTGATTCTGTGCATATATATTAAATATATGTGTTTGGGCAGTTGTTTGCATTTCAGCAATGCATTCTTCGTGATCTGCTGGAGTGACTAGTTCCAGATTAATTTATTACTGGGGCGTAGGGCCTGTTTTACAAAGCAAGGCAGTAAAATAAAATAAACAGGAAAACACAATATCTTTCATGTAAATTACGTGCTATGCTTTTTCCTGCTGAGGCGGTGATAAGTTTTAAGGGTTTATTATTGGCTAACGAATCTTCAGGACGTGGACCCATTTTATTCCAACATTAGCTTCACTGCACAGCTAATTGCCGAACCCTATTTCGTATCAACAAAAAAAATATTATTATCCTTTACTATCTTACCGCTATTATACAATGTATTTGTCTGTGTCTTTGCCCATTTCTACTTAACTGTGAATGTTTTAAATTGCTTTTATTTTCTCCTCGTTTAATTTCATTCATCCTTCATTTGATAGTATTTAAAACGAATTTCACTAATGCATCTTCCATAATTTTTCCGTAAAGCATAAACATGTATACGAATCAGGAATAAATTCAGGGTACAAATTGGCAGGTGGATTCTTAGACTACGCAATTAGCTACACAATTACACGAAAAAAAAACTTGCATCAAAGATGTTGCTTTATTTCGTTCACGTAGAAATAAAATGTTAATTTTATATGTCGATATTATCAAAACGTTGTTGGATTGCCGAAGTTATTTTATTGTCAGATTGACGTGGAAAAACAAAAAAGAAGGGGGGAGGGATGAGTAAAATAAATTAAATAACAAAATTGTTTGCAAAGGTTGTAACATTTTTGTCATATTCTATGACAAGAAAATGTTGTAATCAGCTATCATCACATGCAGTTTTTACCCGTATACACTGCAATCATTTTTAACGCTACAAGCAAAAATTATGAAGTTCATGTTATGGTGATTCGAATTTTAAAACGCCACATTTATCCCGCAGATATATGCAGTTGAATGAAACAGTTCACTTTAATTAATTACTATAATTGTAACACTGGGAAATTTGAGTATAAACTATAATAGTGGTTCAATATGATCTCTCGTATCTATTTAAAAAGGGCGCATCCTATATTTAATGTCAGTCCGACAGATTCTCACCAATTGTCATAGGTTTGTAAACTACAATGTTCCAAAGTAGAAACGATTGAATGAAAATTAGAAATGAATTGCGCATGAGAGAACCACCTGTACGAAGAGTCCTTTTCGCGCGATGAAGCATTATGACACTGGTCCCATGCAGTTTGCGCAAGGCGATACACTGAAGGAACGCACTGACATCTGCAAGGATTCGTCTACTGGGAGCCAGCAAGTGTTGCAGCCATTACCTCTTGTCGCATTGATGGGTATTGATTGTACAGGCGATTATGATGAGACAGTAAGTGCTCAAGACGTTATGAGTGTAGTCGAGTCGGTTCGCGCGAAATATACATAATCGATAAACGTCAAAATAAATGGCCATCAGCTCTAAATACTGGTGAAAATACAACTCCTGCTATAAATAAAAGTAAATTTAATATAGAATACAAAACAGGAGGTAAAGATGACAATGAAGACAACAATGGTGAAAATGAACACGCAGACTGTGATAGAGCTGAAGACGACAGGGATTTTCTTAATGCTCTAACAAAGCCCTCGGCCACATTTGCTGCAACGAGAGACATGAAAAGGTAGAAGACGCTGAAATTATTGGCCAACTACACAGACATTTGATCACTTTCCAACAAGGTGGAGATTTCTCGCACATTCACGAGATATCTTCAATCATTACTGAACTGGAGGTCAGGGATTGGATCGCATGACATGATGAACTGTTTTCTTCTGAAATTGTTATAAGAACATAATAAATATTTGTAATAATAATTGACTTTTAATTTTTTTGTGCTGTATCCTTTCATCCATCATAACTATAAAGTGGTTCTATGAGCACTTGTTAACTAAAGTACAGATCTACTTACGGAATATTAATAAAGTATTTAAGTATAAAAACTCTAAGATAGTGGACGGCATACAAAACATTATATGCAGTGGTCAAGTACAAATGTGTGAAGAGTTGGCCAATGAATAGTGACAAATGACAGACGACAAATCCATGGACTGATTATGGATTGATGATTGATCGAAAGAATGGACGAAATATTAATGAGAAGATTGGAAAATTAAGGTAATGATTGTGAGAAAAATGAAAAGATTGCGAGACTGATCGAAAGATTTATGGAAAGATCGCTGAGAAGGAGTATTATCAAGGATTGATGGAAAGATTGATAGAAAGATTGCGAAATATTTATGTATTGATGTTCAAGAAGAGCACGGGAGATAAGAATGTTTATCACCGTCGTACATTCCATGTCTCAAGGGCCTAGCCCTTATTGGTATTTCAATTAACGCCAAGTTTGCCTATAAAAGCGTTGTTAGATGTTGATCCATTCCATTTTCATGGCATGACGTGGTCAGGTGTTTGATACTCGTATGAAGGGCTTGTACTGGTCATACATATATATATATTCTGATAAGCTTACATATACCAACATAACAGTCGAGAAAATGTATAATTAACACATTCTGACAATATAATAAATAGAATTCAAGAGAGGAGACTGGAAATGTAGTAACTGAATGAGAGACTTTTGCATGTATCCGCAATAATCTTAATTTTGGTCCAAATTAAAAAATCATTTATGTTCTAATAAAATAGTAATTTTTAAAATAGGATAATAAATAAAGATATTTGATTTCAATTAACATATGTCTATAAAACCAATATGGCCGCCACTGTTCAGCCCTCGAAAAGCAAACCTCTCTTATTTTGGTGAGGTCAGTCGCCTGCTGGTCGTCGAGCTGGGGGTACCTCCGGAATTGTAAGTTTTTAAAATAATTTCTAATAATAATTTTTATAATTGTAAACACATTTTTAAATTATTTTTTAATGCATTTATTAATTTTTAATTTTTGAATTCATTTTAAATTTTTCTTGGATTTTTCTATGTTAATGTTACTAGGGTCGAGGTCGTAGGCAAAGGTCTGCAACATCTAACATGGGGTCGTAGTCAGTAATGTAATATGCTCACCGACATTTATGAATTTATTAATTTTTTTACCATTTTTTCTCGATTTTTTGTTTTCAAGGTTATTGAGGACAAGGTCACTGGCATAAAACATGTTGGTTGGAGTCATTTATGTAATTTTTTCCTAGAATTGGATTTTTTTTTCGACATTTTTGAATTTTTTTGGGATTTTTTTTTGGAATTTTTGTCGTCAAGGTTATACAAGGTCACGGGCGTAGTTTCAAGGTCAAGGGTAAAAAAGATCTCCTCCCCCCAAATCCTTTTAATGGATAATTTTTGCAAATGGGGGGATCGGTGTTTTTTGAGGGGAAAAAATTTCGTATTAAAAAAGAGAAATTTTAAGGGTAAAAAGAAAATTTTGACTGATTTTAAAGTAAAAAAGGGAAATTTTTTCCGGGGCCAGGCACTTGTGTTCCGTGCCTTCCTTTGAAAGCAGATAATTGAACTATTGATAAGCGTACATAAAATATTAAACGAAAATAATCTTATAAAATACAATAGAAAATAAATTACAGACAAAAATCACATGGCAGAATACTAGACTCATATATATAATGATTAAATATTTTCTTAAAAAATTTAATAAATCCACCTGTGCTATTCTTAATATTAATTTCGCATAGTAACTCAGATATATAAAGATCGATTCCTCTGAATGGACTAAAACAACACCAAATTATTTAGGTTTTGAAATTCGTACCTATTACTTCGTTGATAGTGATTCTTTAACATGTAGAGTAATAAGTATATAACTGTAGTTTATAAATAATGCTTTGAAGATCAAACCGTCCACCCTCCTTTTCGCAGTCTTGTTTCGGACTCTCTTTAGCTCTTTCAGTGGTTTTTATGGCTTTTTCGTGTGTATTCTCAACAATCCTGTCATCCATCAATCACACTTGGAAATTATCGTTCGTGTCACATCACAAAGCTGTTCTGACGAGGTAGGTAGTTATATAGGGCTTAGATTCTCGTCGATAGTGAAGTCATCAGAGATGGAACAAGTTTCTCAGAGAAGCATTAATATGGGAGGTATCGACTATCGCCTGTTGTAATGATATATCCCAGTATTCGCTTCTAGTACTTTCTGAGAACTATGGAAAAATCTAAATTAGAAAGGCTGCATTGGGGATTCAAACCCAGGTCCTCCTGAACGCGAGTACAGTGGATTAACACTGCGTTACGTCACTCGGTCTGTTCCTGTTTCCAAAAGGTTTCTACATTGAGCGAAATATTTTATAGAAAAAAGTTTATTATTTGGAGTTTCTCATTGTGAAAGGGACTATTAAAAGTCCAGGCAGCACCCAGAGGAAACTTCCGGGCTCCCAAATCTCTACCCTCTCACCTTCAACTCATGCAAGTCCCCTGTAATGTCCAGAAAACAATAACAGTGTCTGGACTCGAAGAGGACGTGACTTCAGTTCACCCGTAAAATATTAATAACCAATAATATATTCTTAACGCAATAGGCTATGATAGAAATAAACTATATCTGGTTTAAACTTTATGTTAGGAGTTGTTAAAATTATTCTCTTAAATGAAATTATTCTACATACGCCGTCAAAGTACGATCAATACATACTAATAAGTATTTTCTGATACTAATAATTATGACAATAGTTACTGAAAAATGCAGTAAGAAAGTAACTAGGCAACGAAATTTTACAAAACGGTGCTGTACAATGCCCTCAAAATATTATTTTATATTGCTATAGATAAATTATAACCAATAGATAAATATCACATTAAAATACCACGGTTTTCAGTGTGTTAAATTCTTTAACAAGAAGGAGCTCAGAATATTTACATCCAACATAAAATTATGGAGAGTTCATTGCGAGGGGATTATATTTGTCATACTACACTTGCCCTTCATTAAATTTTACACTTTTACACTACAAAAAGTTTACATTTAAATCATAATACCTCTCATACCTACCACACTACCTCATGTATATCATTTTAATGATTTTTTGCTCCATACATAACGTGTATTCCTTAAAATAAGTGAAGTTCTTTAAATAACTGCGCAGAAACTTACAAATGTAAACAACCCGTTATCTTGACCCAGCCATTATTTATAATTTTCATCTACCAAGCCTTCCAAACATATGTCAGATCAATCATTACGACTACTCAAAAAATCCCCCCTCTACCGCCTCTTGGCTTTTCGAAACCATTTTTTTTATTCCAAAATCAATACAAATTTTTCAAAATCTTAATTTATTCCTACAAATACTAATTAATCAGGCACTGTTACGCTTGAAGGAGGAAACAGATAAGCATATATTTCGTCATAGTAATGCTGCCAACCGTATCTAGTTCGTGAGACCTGTACCGTCGCAAATTCAGCGGTCTCTACATATTCCACCCCGCTAAGCAGTGTTGTCAAGTTGTAATCACAAGCTGGCAACAGCGTACTAAGAGTCTGCCAGGAAGCAACTCCCAATAGCAGAGATGACAACAGTCGACTAACGCTGCTTGAAATATCTACAGCGTGTTCCTACCTCGCACGCCAGGGGACTATGCAAGACCACACCAGCTGGCAACAGGAAGTAGTTGATGGTGACGTAGTTAACTTTCCCTTGTATCAGCGACTCAGATTCGCCAATAGCTGCAGGTTACGTCAGCCTAGGACTCGGAGGACCAGCGAAGTGGCAGGCGCATGCTGAAGTGAAGCTTGACCGTGACAGAACGCTTTGTTTCCACTGCCGGCATGAGTTTTTTTCTCCCGTCGGGACCCTATTTTCAAGAGATCAAGATGAATTCCTCGTGTTTTTGCTAAGTGGCTTCAGGGGAAAAGAAATAAGCAGGCTCTTCACTCAGAATACACGATACATTATTTCTCACGTAATATTCTGTATTTGATAAACCACATTGTTTCGAGTACACGTTCAGTAAATTTCTTATCTTATCACCGGATGTATGTATCGACTTTGTTTTAGTCTTTGCCTGTTTGACTAATGTTGCAAACAAACTGTTGAGGAAATTATTGCACGTTTGCTCAAAAAATTACGCAGGTAGTGATGTCTCTTGTGTTATATAACAAGTATTCCTTAATTTCTCTACGTCATCAAATGGTGTTGTAAACAGGAATGGTTGACATAAATTACTATTTGGCCTTTAGACAACAAAGTTGTCACATCACTTTCTATTCTCATGAAGCCACAAGAAGACATTTTTTTTTTGGTCAATATCCACGCGAGACTGACGCATAATGGAATATCAACAGGCTTGTATCTGGCGCCATCCGCAGAGTTAGATATTGGCATGTAAAAGTAGATTCATTGCAGTTAAATGTATAGAAATACGGTTATTGCTCAAATGTTTTTCGAGAACTTAATATTTTATTTAAAGAGCTTACGACGTTTATAGCGACGCAAGTGTGCGTGAAAGTTTATTAATTCCGTAAATATATTAACCTGAGAAATCAAATTTCATAAAGGGATTTAGGTGACTTTACAAAGTCGAAATTCACGAACGCTAATTGCTTATAGGTTATCGGCAGCGGTAATCACATATATCATATTTAATTACTATATTATTGTACATGCCTCTGCATTTCTGCTTGTGCGGGCATGATTGTGATACACGTATCATCAATATGAATGAAGTTTTATTCGCGAACTTTGGAACTCCCTATTTTTCCCTAACTCTGTCGCCAAAATAAGTGTGGCTTCGTGACAGAACAGGTGAGGGATGTGGGGATTGAGTCAAACATAGAACAGCTCAGGTGCTACTTTTGAAACGTTGGAGCAACCTACCCAGGGCAGTAATGCGTTCGCATTACAATGGATAAAAACGTAATGAATACGAATAATAGGACATTTTTTTAAAAACCTAAAATAAAGCTACTGAATATTTTTCTTTGTTCTGATTCCGTTCACAAGCACTAAGAAGAGCATTGTAAATTGAGTAAACAAAAAAAATTAAAGGAAAATCTATTTGTATAGTTATGGTAATTACATAACCTTGCCTATAACTATTTACTTTGAGGATTTTCAATGAGGTACTCTATAGCTTAAAGTGAGGCAGCGAGCTTGAATGTTTCTAACACGAGATATTGCGGTTTCTATGACGGGTATGTTAGGCCCTTGTTTTCGATATATACGTACACAGATACACACATGGAAACTCATTCATGAATGTATAAATGTATATATACAAATACACTCATTTAAAAAAAAATTGGGCACACTGAAGGTGCCATCGCAGGGGTACGTAAGTGGGTACAGGCACAGGACATGGTTGTAAGTAAACAGAAAATGTCGAAATATTGTAACACATGAAACATGTGTTGCATGGGGACCAACACTTGTAGGATGCATTTAAATTGGTGTTGAACCACCCGTAGCACGGAGACAGGCCGTGATATGGTCGAGCATGGAGGCGTACAGGCGTCGCGTCGGATGTTTTCCTGAGAAAGATACTGTCATAGCTGGAAAAACTGGCCCTCCAAATCCGCCGTAGTTGCCACTGGCCAAAGTTGCAGTCCAATCAGGTCCCAGCAGTTCTCGAAGGGCAAGAGGACTGGGGACCTTGTTGGCCAAGGAAGCAGGAAGGCTAAAGATACAGTGCTCTGTGCGGCTGGGCATTATCCTGCTGGAAAATGGAGTTATCGCGCTACACCAAGAAGGCGAGCGTACATGCTCGAATATTTCCCTGGACGTATTGCCGCGCCGTCAGGGTTTCTTCAATCACCACCAGTGGGGTGTGGGAATCGCAGGAAATGGCTCCCCACACCATGATACCTCTCGTTGGAGCGGTGTGCCGCTCTACAATAAAGCGTGGATCATGGCGCTTGCCAGGAAGTCTCCAGACTCGAACGAGACGGTAGTCTGTATCCAGACAGAACCGTGATTCGTCACTGAACACCACTTGTCGCCGATTCGCAAGCTGGCGTGCTGTCCGTTTCCGGCATATGGTCACGCGTGCTCGGCGATGCTCAGGTCGTAATTGTAGACGTCGTAAGAGACGCCGCGACGACATATCCCGCTCTGCTGGCCTCCTGGATATGGCACTGGTGGACAGAGGCGTATCTCCCCAGCTGCGGTCACATGTCCCTGGATGGTGCGCAGCGACGCCCGTGGAGTGCTTGCAGCCTGTCGCACGATGAAACAACCCCCACTCCTGCGGGTGGGCCGCCGGGATCGGCCCCAGCCTTCTCGAAGGGTGTGTGTATCCTCCTGTTCCCACTGCGTCCAACACCGGTTCACAGTGTAGGCAGAACGGTTCAAGCAGCAAGAAATGCGTTAAAACGTCCAACCTGCCTCTAGGAGGCCGACAATGCGGCCTCTTTCANTGTACGTGGCGCCATCCGCAGAGTTAGATATTGGCATGTAAAATAAGATTCAATGCAGTTAAATGTATAGAAATACTGTTAATGCTTAAATATTTTTGGGAGCTTCGATATTTCGTTTAAAGAACTTACAACGTTTATAGCGATGCATGTGTGCGTGAAAGTTTATTTATTCCGTAAATATAAAAACATCAGAAATCTAATGTTTTAAAGGGATTTTGACGACTTTATACTGTCGAAAGGCACAAACGCTAATCGGTTGTAGGTTACGGGCACGGGGAATTATTTACCCTTTATTTCATTATTTATTTCTTGTATATTCCTCTGCATTTCTTCTTGTGCGGACATTATTGTAATACTCGTGACATAAATTTGGAATTCCCTATTTTTCCCAAACTCTATCACCAAAATAAGTGCGGCTTTGTGAGAGATCAGGAGAGGCATGTGGGGATTGGAGCAACCATAGAACAACCCAGATGCTACTGTTGGCACGTTGGAGCAATCCAATCAGTAGAATATTACATTAGTACCACAATGGATAAAAGCAGAATTTTTACGAAAATTAAGAAACCATCCAAAAACAGGAAATGAAGCATGTGCATATTTTCCTTTGTTCTGATTCCTTTCACAAACACTAAGAAGAGAAGTGTAAGTTAAATAAAAAGATAATTAATTAAAATAAAATTAATTTGTATAATTACTGTTATTACATATCCTTCCCTTATCTTGTTTCCTTTAAGAATTTCTAATGAAGTGCTCTGAAAGCTTAAAGTGAGGCAGCGAGCTCGAATGTTCGTATTACGAGATATTGCGGATTCCATAACGGGCCTGTACGGCCCTTGTTTTCAATATTTACATACACAGATACACACATACAAACTCATTCATGAATGTATACATATATATATATATATACACTTATTTGAAGGAAAAATATGGACACACTGAAGGTGCCACCGCAGGGATACGTAAGTGGGTACAGGCACAGGACATAGTTGTATGTATACAGAAAATATCAAAATATTGTACCACTCCAAGCATGTGTTACAGGAGACAAACATTTGTAGGATGCATTTAGTGTGGTTTTGGACTGCCCGTAGCACGGAGACAGGCGGTGATAGGGTCCAGCATGGNGCATTTGTAGGATGCATTTAGTGTGGTTTTGGACTGCCCGTAGCACGGAGACAGGCGGTGATAGGGTCCAGCATGGAGGCACACAGACGTCGGATGTTCTGAGAACGGCCCTGCAGTAGCTTGGGCAACTAACCCTCCAAATCCGTCGTAGTTATCACTGGCGGAAGTTGTAGTCCAATCTGGTTCCAAACTTTCTCGATGGGGGAGAGGTCTAGGGACCTTGCTGGCCAAGGAAGCAGGCAGGCCAGAGATACCCGTGCTCTTTGCGGCCGAGCATTATCCTGCTGGACAATGTATTTATCAAACTGTACCAGGAAGGGGAACATACAAGGTCGAAGATATTCCTGGACGTATTGCAGCGACGACAAGGTTTCTTCAATCAACACCAGCGGAGTCTGGGAATAGCAGGAAATGGCTCCCCGCACCATGATACCTCTTGTTGAAGCGGTGTGCCGCTCTACAATAAAGCGTGGAACATGGCGCTTGCCAGGAAGTCTCCAGACTCGAATTCAGTGATTCGTCACTGAACACCACTCTTCACTGATTCGCAAGCTGGCATGCTGTCCGTTTCCGGCAGACTGTCACGCGTGCTCGGCGATGCTCAGGTCGTAATTGTAGACGTCGTAAGAGACGCCGCGACGACAGATCCCGCTCTGCTGGCCGCCTGGATATGGTACTGATGGATACAAGCGTATCTCCCCAGCTGCTGTGAAATGTCCCTGGATGGTGCGCAGTGACGCCCGTGTAGTTCTTACAGCTTGCCGCACGATGTATAGACCCCCCCCCTCCCCCACTTGTGGACCGCCAGTGTCGGCCCGAGCCTTCTCGACGGGCCTGTGTACCCTCCTGTTCCCACTGCGTCCAACACCGGTTCACAGTGTAGGCAGAACGGCTCAAGCAGCAAGAAATGCGTCAGAACATCCAGCCTGCATCTCGGAGGCCAACTATGCGGCCTCTTTCAAACTCATCCAGCTGGGCAAAGGCAAGTCGAATGTGCAGTCGGGGTATGCCGAGTGTTCACTGAACTTGGATCTTTGACTCCCACTGCTACTAAGGCCATTATTCTGTGTCTTGCAGCTATGAATGCTGGAGGGACATTTATTCCTCCTAGTCGCATACCCGCGCAAGCAAGCCGCATTAAACGCAAATAGTACATATGTCGGGCTATGACGATAATGTGTGGCAATGCAAATATCCAAGCATACACACATACGTCAACAAGCAAAATATTGGAAAACGTTCGGATAACACGTTTCGTCATAATGACCTGTTCTTTGAAAGTGGTTAAATTTTTAGTTCCTTTGGAATCAGATGGATGATTCTCAATATCAAGAAAATGTTGCGGGTAAGTATCGTAGGAAAATGAAATTTTTTTTTGCTGCTTTAGTAAAGGCGAAAACAACTTTTGAGCATTTCTAAAAAAANAGTATCGTAGGAAAATGAAATTTTTTTTTGCTGCTTTAGTAAAGGCGAAAACAACTTTTGAGCATTTCTAAAAAAATAAGTCTTTTACAATTAAACATACATACCTTGATTTTCACTAAATTCGAGGTAGCCAGAAAATCTACGANAAAAAAATAAGTCTTTTACAATTAAACATACATACCTTGATTTTCACTAAATTCGAGGTAGCCAGAAAATCTACGATCTTAAAATCAGAACGTTGTAATAAGCCACAAAACCATTTATGCGAGGGCACATTAAGCAAAATTGAAATTTAAAAAATCAGCAGTCCTGCCTTTGTTCTGTTTTGTATGTCGTTANATGCGAGGGCACATTAAGCAAAATTGAAATTTAAAAAATCAGCAGTCCTGCCTTTGTTCTGTTTTGTATGTCGTTATCTACTAGTATTAAGAGAAGCTAAAAGTTTAATGTCGTCTATAATGTCGGTGAATACAATTTACATATCCCAATACTATATAATTCTTTCCTTTCCTTTATTAGGCNAATGTCGTCTATAATGTCGGTGAATACAATTTACATATCCCAATACTATATAATTCTTTCCTTTCCTTTATTAGGCTGATTGAGGTATTTTGAGAAATGTTGCGATGTATCGCCACTTTACCATCGAGACGTACGGTCGCTCCTGGATGAAACACTTGTCGCGAGGTAGATAGGACGACAAGGAAGAGCTGAGTATCCACCCAGATATCAGATTTAACCCCGTTAGATTTTGATCTGTGGGTAACTGAATAACATTGTACGGCATAATGCCACAGACACTAAATTCCATGGGAAACGAGATTGTTACCACCTGTGGATCTACTTCCATGTGACCTGTAGCTACTGTTTGTCATTCTGTTATGCAGCGTTGTAGACGATGTCTTGCTGTTGATGGCGGACATTTTGAGCATTTGTAATTGTTATTAACATTCGCACAAACCCAAAATTACTTCTATAGCGTCAAATACAAGCTGTGCTATCAGATTGTTGTAAATTGTCTCTCGGTTATTCCTTTTTAAAGAGGTTAAACATTAATTTGTGTCATCCGATATATTCTAGGAGAGTAACAGATGAATAACTTATGCAGAAAAAATCATCTACTTGTTATTAAAGATCAAAGGCTTTTTCAGTCTCAGTCAAGAAACTTCCCATCTGTTTTTCGGACAGTAGTTCATCTCGTGCCACAACTTTTATAGTTTTCCTGTTAAGAAAGGGGTAAAAAATGGGNAACCAAGTTTTTAAAATTTAATAGTAGCCACGCTATTCATCTAGTAGGCCAGGTAGATATGCATGTAAACAGGTAGGGCTTAACATATCGTCGCTAGGGAGGTTACTAGAGGCAGAGAGAAAACTGGTCAGAGAAACAGGAACGAGGAAGAAATCGGCAATGGGCTGCAGTGAGAACCATACTAGCATTCGCCTGGAATGATTTCCGGAAACCAAGAGAACACAAATACAGGCTGGCTGTGTCCTCCCGAATGCGGTCCGAAGAGTTACCACTGAGCCACCTCGCTCCGTTTTTCTCTTTTGTTTTTATAGAGGGGGCACTGTAGTGTAGTGGTCAGACTACTCGCCTCCCACTTAGGCGAACATGGTTCGGTCCCGGCGGGGTTGCTCCCGGATTTATGCATATGGGAATCATGCCGGACGATGCCACTGGTCGGTGGATTTTCTCACTGATTTCCCGTTTCCCCCAACCTTGCATTCTGGAGCTGCTCCATATTTACATCCTTCACCCTCACCGGCTCTCAAGATCTGGATGTTAAGAGCAGCCCAAATATCTTCATTCCACTTTTTGAGAAATTTTATTTTTGACAATAGTGTGGAGTGGTAACTAGGGCATTGTAGTAATGAGCTATCTCCTGGTGAAGCACATTTTGTAATCGCCACGTCCTCGTAGTTGGTCGCCGTGACAGCTCCCCGGGCTACCGGAGAAGGGCAGGGGGCGGCGCCCAGGTGACGTAGAGGAGGCAGATAAGCCCCGGGCGCCAAGGTTTAAAAACTGCGGCGGTGGCAGCACCTCGGGTATCTGACGTACTGTCTCGCCTACAGAAGTGTCCCGGGACCAGACATGGCGTCCGCCGGCTTGTTGCTGCTCTTCGCCATAGGTGAGTGCCAGTGTTGCCTCCTGGTGACACCCAACTGTACAGAGTGACCTATGGACGATGGTCATTGCTCTCTACTATGGGCGTGAGGGACCGGTATAAATAGTGACTACAGGCACTTTACTCTTTCAATGTCACGACCTACAACCCCGACTAATTACAATACCTTCGTCACTGATCTTTCTCTCATAGGGCTATTCACGGTGAAGTGAGCACTTTTTAAGGATCTCCCAAAAGGTACTTACCACTAATAAATATTTTTTACTGCAGCCTCAAANCGGTGAAGTGAGCACTTTTTAAGGATCTCCCAAAAGGTACTTACCACTAATAAATATTTTTTACTGCAGCCTCAAACGTTAACTATTGAGAGTGATGAAATGCATACTCTACGTTCTGTTTGTTAGTTACACGGCAATATTGATATGATAATGTGGTGGAAATATATACATTGGCTGAGAGGGAAACTTCAGCAGGGTNCTAGTTACACGGCAATATTGATATGATAATGTGGTGGAAATATATACATTGGCTGAGAGGGAAACTTCAGCAGGGTATTAAAAATTGCTCAAATTACGTGAATAGCCACTGAAGGGGAGATATCTATAGTGAAGCGACTATCAACCCGAAGCATACACATATATCTGACGTGGCTTACTGCTGTTTACACCCGTGGACACACCAGTAAAACTGCTTCGTTCGAGGGCTCATTGGTCCAGGCTGAAGTAACTCTTCCTGGTGCAGATGTGCTCTGGAGCTGTCTCGGTGTATGTCTCCTAAATGGCTCCTGATTCTCGCTGTGAACTACACGGAACAGCGGTCCACGGCGGTCGAGGGGTGCTAGCGGAGGAACGAGTAGAGAAAAAAGAATCCCTACCACAGATACCTCAAGCCGAGGTTCTACTTTAGGGTGGCCAAATGTGCCGTATTGTAAGGGATTCTCCCTTATTCTGGGGCTGAAATAATTAGCCCGCAAGGACGCAAGGCACGATGTCATACATACGGTGACTCAGATATATTAAAATTTTAAATGAACATTAATAAACACGGTTTCAGAAATTTACCACTTCCACGATT
Source organism: Clitarchus hookeri (assembly GCA_002778355.1). Lineage (NCBI taxonomy): Eukaryota > Metazoa > Arthropoda > Insecta > Phasmatodea > Phasmatidae > Clitarchus > Clitarchus hookeri. The sequence continues at coordinate 290,644 of NQII01000243.1, read as the reverse complement.
ACAGGCACATTTATTATCTGATGCTTTAACCCAGCGGCCACATGTAGTTACGACTGACGCCGACAGATGGCATTCGTCAACGTGTGCGTTCGTGCAAGTAGCGATTGCCGACACTTCTACATTTAGTTTTCTTCCAACGTGTGATGGCGTAGTCTGTTTTAAAACTGATTAAACCAATTATTCGTTGATATATCTATACCGGCACATAATATTTTGTTGTTTTGTATGTTTAAAGAAAATGTTTATTCATGTACAATGCTGTTTTTCTTTGCACTTAGCAGAAGTAGAATTATTATGGCGGATCTGGCACAAGGGCTGGAGGCGGTGGAGTAGTGGAGCTGTTCATGCTCTGTCATTCCGCTCGCCCGGTGGCCATTTTTCCTTTAAAATTTCCCATTTTTCCTTTAAAAAAGCACCGATTCCCCCAGTTGCAAAAACGAGCAACAGAAAGGCCCTTTGCGATCAATCGGGGGGATTTGGGAGACTCGCTTCTTGAGGACAGAGCAGTGACGGCCATATTGGTTTATTTCAGATTTATATATTTATGTATACATAATTATCTGTGTCTTTTTTCTTGGGCGAACGAGTTTGTGGGTTTTCTCAGAGTGTTCCTATATTTTTTTACATATGAATTATATGGTGGGATGTCTTTTGTGGTCACAATATGGGCTCTTTACTGTAAAAAGAACCACATTTATATAGAAAAAAATTACAGTTGACAGTCTGACACCATAAGGTGAACATCGATTTGGTAGCGCTCCCTCGTCATAACACGAAGATGAATTGCGAATACGAAGGCCTGCCTTTGACATTAACGATCATGGAACCGTGACCTGTATCATCCGTAACTGGTTGTCGCCAGTGCCGACTCTGCGATTGAGTTTCCACCTATGGTCAAAATGCTCGTTGGCATGAGAGAACGGCCTGTAAGAANTAACGATCATGGAACCGTGACCTGTATCATCCGTAACTGGTTGTCGCCAGTGCCGACTCTGCGATTGAGTTTCCACCTATGGTCAAAATGCTCGTTGGCATGAGAGAACGGCCTGTAAGAAGAGCCCTTTTCGCGCAATTAAGTATCACGACATTTGTGATACATTGAAAGAACATACCGAGATCTGCAAGGATTCGTCTACTGGGAGTCAGCAAGTGTTGCCAGCAATATCTCTTGCTGCATCGATGGGTACCGATTCTACAGGTGGTTATGATGAGACAGTTAATACTAAAGGCGGAATGAATGCAGTAGAGTCGGTTTGTGTGGAATGTACACTTCCAAGACTTTCGCGAGAAGTCGACGTACACATTATAAAGCTACGGAACGTCTCTTCTCCACAGAGCTATGAACAATATTAGTGTAGCTCTCGGTAGCAGCTAAACAAACTTATTTATTCCGCTAACGTAATAATATTTCTATGTATGGTACGCCATTTCATATTTTTATAATTGTAAGCAAGACAAACGCCGTTTTAAAAAATAATTAGATAAATTATTTGACACATTTTGCGAGTTTGATTATAGAGATAGTGAATTTTATTACTGTTCTGTAAACACAGATTGCCCCTTAAATGAAGACTACAGATTGCCTTCAACAACACGTTTATTGTTACCAGTATTCAGTACAAAACCAAAACTATTGTCTGACATTCCCTAATATATCTNCCTTCAACAACACGTTTATTGTTACCAGTATTCAGTACAAAACCAAAACTATTGTCTGACATTCCCTAATATATCTTACACACACTAAATATGATCGTGCACTCGTGTAAGTTCTCATAACTGTACTTCTCCTTGGCATGACCGAAGCAGAGTTCGTTCCCAGTATTGTAGTAACGATGTTATATCCTCTTATTAAGCTCTTTGTTCACAGTAGATAAACTGTCGTCACAACTTTTTGTCGTTATCTTATGCTCAGTAGTATCAAGGTGCCCGCCGGCTCGGAACGTTTTACCGCGTTTGAGGCCGAGAAACGCAGGGGCGATAAAGGCGACACTGCCACGCTCCTCAAATTTGCCATCGCCTCTAAGCGCAGGGCTCTGAACTGGTTCTCGTCGTTCAGCGTGCATCTATAAGGACTTTAAGAGGCGACCCTATCTCTTCATTGGTGAAAAGAATGTAGCAAAGTTGAAGACATGCTCATTTCGTAGTTTCACTCATGGTCAGGAAAAGCCTTTCATAATGATGATGCAGGGCTCCGAAATAATATTGTTATCATGCGTCATATATTAAAAGTACCATTCCATGCTTGTCTCTTGGGGCACGTTAACTTTATGTAGGTAAAGGTAGTGTGGTTACGTTGAATAATTTCGTAAAGGAAAACTGAATTTCAAAAGTGCCACAACGCATTTCAAACGCCAGACAGGAGACAGGTGACTTACGACAAATCGACGTTAAACTGTTGGAAAAGTTTGCGGAGAGCTTCAACACTGCAGCGACAATTTTTCCTGACGACTTAAAGTGCGCGCAGTGCTAATTAATGAAGTCTTGTTTGTAGGCAACAGTTTTTCGTCGCTGTTTTAACGTCAGTGAAGTTGTGGAACGTTTCATAATGAATGACGGAAGCACTGACAAGCGAGTAAATTAAACTGACAGTAGAACTGTTCTCTACGACCAGAAACAAAGTACATTCATACAATAACTTAAGGAAAAGGCTAGGGGTAGAGATTTGAAAGGATTTGTGTGTGAGTAAGAATTCAGTGACCTACGACATATATAGACACGTTTACATCAACTCCTTTCCCTCCCAGTGAAAAAGCCACAACACAAGCCATTCTACTTTACTTATTCCATGATGCTACTCGTGGGACGTGGCCATGTATTTCATTTCCCTGACAAGAGACAATGTCCTGTGTAGACAGCGACGATTCTGTTGTTTTGTCACTCAGCTTTATTGCCATGGCATGAAGGTAAGGACAGCAAGTTGTGACGACAGTTTGTCGACTGTGGACACAGCTGCGACATAAGAAACTGCGACACGTCAAACAAACTTAGGTTTGAAATGACAGGGCTTTGCACTGAACGCCACTCAGCTTAAACCTTCTCAACTAACCATCCACCGTAGTGCAAACTTAGCTTGTTATTCTTGAAACTTGGGGTTTCATTGGAAAACCAATGTGGCCATGCTTGAATGATGCATCTACAGGTATGACCAGTTGTTCACATAAAAATAAAGGTTTGTTTCAGCTAACAAGATAATTGTCTTCTTTTGCTGTTGCAAAATATTCTACTGAATTGAGCTAACTAAATATATTCACAAAGTCAACAACATATAAACGGGAAAATATTTAGTACTGTCATATCTATACTGCATACGTATAATACCCATGTACAAGTAAGTATTTTGTTAGTAAAAAAAAACTTTATGTCATTTGGACCTATGCATGAATGACAATCGTTTTAATCACCAGAACACTTGTAACTCCCAGTATTAATATGATAGTGGGCACAGGTGGTTAGAACGCTAGACTTTAAGTTAGGATCTCTAGTTAACATATAAGCTACCAGTGTAGGCTGAGGAAGCTTTTGAAAAAAAGTGGAATCCTAAATTATATGCTTGCAGACACGTGTGATGTAGATTATTATTTTTTTTGGCATACTCCCGCCTCTTATTTCGTGTCCTCTTCTGCCCATCTTCCCTCCGTCGACACGTATAAACAGCAATTTGGTCTGGTCTTTACTTATCATCTTTTAATGGCTACAGTTATTATTGACGGCGTCAAAATTGTAGTTTTAATAAAGTGACAGAAAATATTCGAAAAAAATGTCTACGAAAAACATTATTCCAAAATAAATATATAAAACTAGCAAACCCGGCGAACTCCGTTTCGCCACCAGATGGCTTCGTTTTATGCAACATTTTGTTNCCTTCAACAACACGTTTATTGTTACCAGTATTCAGTACAAAACCAAAACTATTGTCTGACATTCCCTAATATATCTGACACACACTAAATATGATCGTGCACTAGTGTAAGTTCTCATAACTGTACTTCTCCTTGGCATGACCGAAGCAGAGTTCGTTCCCAGTATTGTAGTAATGATGTTATATACTCTTATTAAGCTCTTTGTTCACAGTAGATAAACTGTCGTCACAACTTTTTGTCGTTATCTTATGCTCAGTAGTATCAAGGTGCCCGCCGGCTCGGAACGTTTTACCGCGTTTGAGGCCGAGAAACGCAGGGGCGATAAAGGCGACACTGCCACGCTCCTCAAATTTGCCATCGCCTCTAAGCGCAGGGCTCTGAACTGGTTCTCGTCGTTCAGCGTGCATCTATAAGGACTTTAAGAGGCGACCCTATCTCTTCATTGGTGAAAAGAATGTAGCAAACTTAAAGACATGCTCATTTCGTAGTTTCACTCATGGTCAGGAAAAGCCTTTCATAATGATGGTGCAGGGCTCCGAAATAATATTGTTATCATGCGTCATATATTAAAAGTACCATTCCATGCTTGTCACTTGGGGCATGTTAACTTTTTGTAGGTAAAGGTAGTGTGGTTACGTTGAATAATTTCGTAAAGGAAAACTGAATTTCAAAAGTGCCACAACGCATTTCAAACGCCAGACAGGAGACAGGTGACTTACGACAAAGCGACGCTAAACTGTTGGAAAAGTTTGCGGAGAGCTTCAACACTGCAGCGACAATTTTTCCTGACGACTTAAAGTGCGCGCAGTGCTAATTAATGAAGTCGTGTTTGTAGGCAACAGTTTGTCGTCACTGTTTTAACGTCAGTGAAGTTGTCGAACGTTTCATAATGAATGACGGAAGCACTGACAAGCGAGTAAATGAAACTGACAGTAGAACTGTTCTCTACGACCAGAAACAAAGTACATTCATACAATAACTTAAGGAAAAGGCTAGGGGTAGAGATTTGAAAGGATTTGTGTGTGGGTAAGAATTCAGTGACCTACGAAATATATAGACACGTTTACATCAACTCCTTTCCCTCCAAGTGAAAAAGCCACAACACAAGCCATTCTACTTTACTTCTTCCATGATGCTACTCGTGGCCATATATTTCATTTCCCTGACAACAGACAATGTCCTGTGTAGACAGCGACGATTCTGTTGTTTTGTCACTCAGCTTTATTGCCATGGCATGAAGGTAAGGACAGCAAGTTGTGACGACAGTTTGTCGACTGTGGACACAGCTGCGACATAAGAAACTGCGACACGTCAAACAAACTTAGGTTTGAAATGACAGGGCTTTGCACTGAACGCCACTCAGCTTAAACCTTCTCAACTAACCATCCACCGTAGTGCAAACTTAGCTTGTTATTCTTGAAACTTGGGGTTTCATTGGAAAACCAATGTGGCCATGCTTGAATGATGCATCTACAGGTATGACCAGTTGTTCACATAAAAAGAAAGGTTTGTTTCAGCTAACAAGTCTTCTTTTGCTGTTGCAAAATATTCTACTGAATTGAGCTAACTAAATATATTCACAAAGTCAACAACATATAAACGGGAAAATATTTAGTACTGTCATATCTATACTGCATACGTATTATACCCATGTACAAAAGTATTTTGTTAGTAAAAAAAAACTTAATGTCATCTGGACCTATGCATGAATGACAATCGTTTTAATCACCAGAACACTTGTAACTCCCAGTATTAATATGATAGTGGGCACAGGTGGTTAGAACGCTAGACTTTAAGTTAGGATCTATAGTTAACATATAAGCTACCAGTGTAGGCTGAGGAAGCTTTTGAAAAAAGTGGAATCCTAAATTATATGCTTGCGGACACGAGTGATGTAGATTACTATTTTTTTTGGCATACTCCCGCCTCTTATTTCGTGTCCTATTCTGCCCATCTTCCCTCCGTCGACACGTTATTTGTCGTTAAACCAGACCAGAAATGAATAGTAGAAAATTACCGTACAGTTATTATTGACGGCGTCAAAATTGCAGTTTTAATAAAGTAACAGAAAATATTCGAAAAAAATGTCTACGCAAAATATTATTCCAAAATAAATATATAAANCTTATTTTTATATAGTAGATAGTTTATTTAGTGTGTGCCTGCTGCTAGGATTTACACTTCTTCCACTAGGAAATAGCGTACTCTATTTAAAAATGATCACCGTTCATTACCTACTAACCAGACACAAGTTGCAGTGGACTTAGTTCTGTATTTTGCTAATGACGATTTGCCTACATTAATGATTAAATCGTGTGCTCAAACAGCAAAGCGTGAATGTTAACAATTTTTTTTAAAGACTCGTTAATTTTTAAAAAATAAATATCAAAACTGGAATATATGATAGTCGCATTGCTAACCTTAGTCGTAGCCACATGTTTTTCGGCAGTATTTATAGTTGGAAGAAAAGCAACTAAAGGTATGTTCCAATTGGTAATATTTGTTAACAAAATAAATCACGTGACAGAATATGTCTGCGAAATCGATGAGATAACTTGTAATTTTCGTTTTGCGTTTTGACAACTTCCCAAATACAAGTTATCAAATTTACCACTAAGTTTTTATGTCAACTTTATACGTAAAATACGCATAGAATATTATAATAAACTAATGCATTCCACACTCGAAATAACCATCCAGTACAGTAAGATGTCGAAATATCCATTAAATGTGTGATGTTTTATTTTATAAAGTTTTTAGTAACAGCTTAACGTTTCATTATTTTATTCTAACAATGTTAAGTGTTAAACGATGCTTTGAAATTTGTTTGAATATATGCAGATTATTTACAAAAAAAAACGGGTTTTTGATTTTTCAAATAATTAATTTACATTTATCTGGTATCAGCTAAGTCTTATTGTCCTAACAGATAGTAGGGAGTAGCTGCTTTAAAAACAGTTGACTCCACCCATTACTTCAATTGTGTATGTTTTTCCTATGCTGCAGTCGTACTCAGTGCCACTACAGACATCACCACATCTCTCTGCCTTTGAAAGACAGAATTCTTGTTGAATTTACCGAACATCGTATTCGATCTCACCCTGAAAAAGCGAATCAAACCACTTCCACATTTTTAGACAGAGGGTCACCAAAAAGTTGAACTTGGCCTAAATTACAGTATGTAAAAATAGCAGCCTTTAACAATACTTCCCAGAGTTCCACAGTTTCACAGTCCAAGACAATTACATTTGTTATTCTTTTACTAAATACGAGGGGCCGCGGTGGTGTAGTGGTCAGAATACTCGCCTCACAATTAGGTAAACCTGGTTCGATTCCCGGTGGGGTCACTCCCGGATTTTCACGTGTGGGAATCGTGCCGGACGATGCCGCTAGTTAACGGGTTTTTCTCGGGTATCTCTGGCTTCTTCTGCCCTTGCATTCCGACGCTGCACCATACCGACCTCGCTTATCCTACAACGGCTCCCAAGACATAGATGTTAAGAGCCACCCAAATATCTCCACTCACTGACTAGACGTAGATAGTTGCAACTGACGTCGACAGAAGGCATTCGTGTATATGTGCGCTAATGGAAGCAGCGCTTGCCAAGATGTGTAGAAATTTTTTTTTTAGTTTGTGTTAGTGACGTTTCATTTTAAAGTCAATCAAGTAAGCAATTAAAATCACACAGAATTGTGACCATAGTTGTAACTGATATTTTGTTACTATATATGTTCAGTGAAAATGTTGACTAATGTATAATTCTGAATTTTGTGCATTACAGATTAGTATTTAAAATTGGTTTTTAAAGAAATTTTCCCTGATCATCTCATTGCGGGCAGATGTAGTGCGCCGAGTGAAGAAGTTGGTAACCCTGAATCACAAAGTTAATAGTGGAGACAGGAACCAAATAGATAGGTTCTGCCTGCTCAGCCTGCTAGGTGGATGATCTTATGTGCGAGCCATCATTACGCCACTGAGGTTAGATTATATTCAGTAGGCACGCATGTTCACTGTGTATCACACAGGTCGCCACATTTGTACCGGCCGTGCACGACGAATGACATCCGGCAACGACTTTCGTTGACGTGTAGATAGCTTCAGTATCGCGTTGTTGGCACGGCACGCACAGTGGCAAGCGAAGTCTCTTTCGTCACACATCACTTAGTTACACTCAAGAAAAAAAGAGAACTCTACGTCTGCAACGATTGTTATAATACACTTTTTAAATACTACCTTCACCCCGCAAATGCATGCAGTATAAAATAAGAGTTCTAATAAATTAATAACTTTAGTTGTGACACTTGTTGGAAATTAAATCGTAAACTAATAGTCGTATGATATGGTATATAGCGGTTTAGTTGCGGAAAAAAGACTCGGAAAAATTAACTTGGATAAGGCTCAGTAGATAAAATGGGTACACAATGTCTTTTAAAGTATAAACGATTGGATGGAATTAAAAATAGAATGCATCAAACTTACATAATATCGTCGCGCCGAAAGAAACCAACAAAGAATAAAATCTTCGAATTATATAAAAAAAACTGTCTTGATTTGAACATGACACATAAACGAATACCGAATCACCGAAAATATGCTATTAAAAATAAATTATAGCACGATAATCGAAACAAATTACTAAGGGAATTTAAAAGAGAATACATAGAGTAGGAATAGTAACACGCCTATGACGAAACCTGCCCTTTAAGGAGCCAATACTGGAGCTTAAATTTTCATGTTCTGTGTGATAAAATAATTGTCAGCGCATAATGCATTTTAACAAAATATTTTCCGTTGATCACAATTTTAGTGATTATAATATAAGAACTTACCTAAAAAATATTATAATCGCAAAAAATTTAGGCAACATGTTAGAGGCATGTTAATATTTTAGAGAGCATGATACAAAAACGCATGTTAAATATTGTTAATGCGTTTTACAGGAATTACTAAGGCAACATAGACAATACTGGGAAAAGGAATATTTCAAAATAATTTTTAAATTATCTGTAATCAGAAACTTTAACGTGCGGTGAATAAGCACACTGTTGGTTCTGAGGCTACCGATTTGTGTTTTAGAATTTGGTGGGGGATAAATGTCTGAAAGGACTAGATAAAAATAAGGAAATATTATAACATAAATGCTTTAACAGTGTTAGTCAGGATTACCTGTTACTTTCGTTTCCAACATCATACACTCATTGCCATAAAAATAGTAGTGCCCAGAACAAATAATCCACAAGAGGTGAAAGTTGGTATCCTGGAACACAATTGTTAAAATCACTACTGATTGAAGCTTGGCCGCAATCGGCAGTGTCAGACCTGTCGCCAGTGGGCAATATCACCGTTAAAACCGCGGTCGTAGGACTACGCTGTGTGCAGTCAGTGCGCATGCTAAGCGGTCAGTAAGTCGCTAGCGTGCCTCAGCGATGCATCCGACAAGCTGTGGACACTGAACAACTTGGAGTTTGAGAGAGAGCGGATCTCTGGCCTGCGGAATGCAAGGTGGTCGTTCCGTCAAACTGCTCGCCATCTGGATCATTGCGACGTACTTATACGACGCTGTCTGCAGCCGAGGGAACATCAAATAACACGCTTATGCCGGGAAGGCTCTAGGTGACCCAGAATGACCACCAAGAGAGAGATTTCACTGTCTGACAGGCGCGAACCATTCAGAGACATGGCAGCGGTATAACTGGTGACTCCTGTTTCCACTCGCTCTACTGCAATGCGGGTTGAAGAAGGATACTTGCATTATCGACGCAAATCACTTCGTCTTCCATTTATGCCCCTTCAGTACCTCTCCTAGGTATTCAGGACTCCAAATTTCTCGCCTATTTCACTCTTGTGCTATAACGAGCTGGGGTGGCAGTTTCAGCATCAAATGGATCTGCAGCATCAACAGAAGAGCATTAGACATATCCATGACTCCATACCGAACAGTATCACTGCATGTACCAACACTAAAAAAAAAAAAATACGGTTAACTTCCTAAAAATTATTGGAATTTTTTAACCCATGTATTGTATGCAAATAATACCACACATCTGGGTACAAATGTGGAAAGTTTAGAGTAACTGCTATACAAAGACGGGACGTTTTCTGCGCATTTAACTGACAAATGTAGGAAGGCTGGCATGAATGTATGGTAAATAATTTTACCGTTCGCGCTTTATCACTTTGAGTATACACTCATATAGTACATTTGCGAATAATGTTTTAGAGTGCAAGCTACGGTTAGTGCGACAATGTACTAAAGGCACCTTGTAAAACTACATGGCCCCGCCCGAAAAGGCATGGCATTTGTGTTCAAGTTGCAATCCCACTACATGTGTCAAGGTGAATTATATTTTAGGTGTGACATTTTTATAGCGAAGAGTGAACATCAACTTGGCAAGCTGCATAAAAAAAACGTGTATTGAATGTCTGATTTTGTATAATTATCACATCAAACAATTGTATGAATACTACAGCTCGTTATTTTATTGCACGAAATTTGCTGTGGCCATGTAGTTGTGCTCTGTTAGTTTTAAATTTGATTTGGATAGACCGAGATTGCGACTCGAACCCACAGACTCTGAGCCTGTTCTCCTCAAACTTCAGTGAATGTACTCACAAAACAGATAGAGGAATATGATGTTATCTGCAGCAACCAAAACTCCGGAATCTCACTTTTAGTGATATTAAGCGAAACACTTGTGTTTTCTGTGACATTGAAGATATTTCCAAGAAATGCCACTAAATATATCGTTCAACGCAATGCCAATGCAAAACGACTTCTGGGACTGTACGATGTGAAGCCCCCGTTATACTTAAATGAAATGTCACACACGCACACCTGTAAGTGCAACATTGACGCGATTATCTAATGCCCCATCACCTCTATACGTATGGTACTGAACTGATATGCATTCTTGCTTTCGTGTAGTGTGCAAACATAATTTTATTGCACGGTAATACAGATAAAGGTGAGCTCCAGTTTAAATCCTTTAAAAGCTAGCACGCTACATAATTAGTATGCAGCAAAGGGATCAAAAGTACGAAATTTAGGCCATACTCCATTCAGAATTATGTATCATTCATTTTCTGGACAACGTTAATATGGATTTTATACAGAAAAAAATGTAAATGAGACTGTATTTATTCGTAATATAATATATGTTTGCGAATTTTCACAAAATATATAGGAAACCTAGATGTTTAGTGCACACGTAAATGGGCGTTACAATTGCACGGCTAGAGTAAAATACCAGTATTAAAAGTGAACTGTATCAATCTGCTGCAGGCGTGTTAGAACTGCGGGCTGAGTTTCCACAGGTGATAACAGAACTGCACTTATCTAGAGGCTCATTTGTCACCTGTGACGGCAGTAATAAACAAAAAAAATTGTTTTAACACTCTATGTAATGTATATAATTTTTCTTAATTTTCCAAGAATATTTTTGATATTACAAAGGCCCAGCTGTGCAAACTTTATCACCAATACCCTAAAAAGATCTTTAAATGTATTGCTTGTACTGTATTGTTGTTAAATTGTTGGCAATAAGTTTCCAACATTTATTTTCGTAAAATTACAATATTCCTGCTATTAATTACTATAGGTGAGAGATTATACTTGATTGTTTTATTAATTTTCTTTCACATATTGAATAGGACAGTCGTCAATTTGTCCCGCTCTAGCGGAATCCTTAACAGTGACAAACATCTAGTGTTCGAACAGTCGAATTTCGTGTCAAGTTATTCGAGGAGGGGAAAAGGAAAACTGTTTTAAAAATTTGTTGGTAATAAACGCACGATTGGTTCGCTCCAATGTTTAGCATGCCCCGAAGTGGTATGAATATAAGCGATCAACAAATGCTATATATGCTAGCATTAGCAGTTGGAAATTTAAAAATGTGTAATCCTAATGACATTCATTATAAGGTACACTTGACTGGGGAGGTGCCTTATTTATTTGATGACATGATAGATCAAAATATTGTAATTCTTTTTTGCATTTGCAGTTGGTCCCAAGCTGAAGTGACATACCTTGGAGAATTCCGTGTCGTTATTAAAGATGACTCAAATAAATAACAGACTCTAGCAAGACCAACTACACAAGAAAACAACATTTTATAGACTTTCCCTGCACGAAAGTAGGGCTAACCAAAATTCCCTAAAAGAGAGAAGGTTTAATTAAAGAATTATTGGAAAATCATTCGGAAAATTTAATAATAAATTAATGTCGAGTATCCCTTTCTATTATTTTGTAAAATAACATAATTTTTAGTTTTGTTTTTTGCATTGTAGGAACAACAACTTGCATTCCAGACTTCACAACCATTTCGCATTCTATTTAAAACAACTCTTTCTTCTCAATAAACGTTTATGTTCATCATCTATGTGTAATGAGAGTGTATGAAAACTTACACCAGATTCCTTCTGTATTCCATTTACGTGCTATGTTTCCTCTCTGCCACTAAAACGCTACACTGTAAACCTTACAGCTCAGCAATGGTATACGTAATTTTTATGAATGTATTATTTGTAACAGTTAGTCATTAAAGCGTAGGCCACTTAACAAAAAAAGGGAAAAATAAAAGTATATTGTTTAAGGTGTATTATACTTACCCGTAACTGAAATATCAGTATATTGGTTACTTTTTTGTGATTAGAATTTTAATATAAAATGTTTATTGCAATATTTATTTGATTTTTTTTATAGAAGTATGGTTGAAATCACAATAAAAATTATTTTCTTAATATTTCTTTTTGTTATGGCGGCAGCTGAAATTTTAGAGAAAAGCAATTTTTAAGAAATCCTAGCACAAACACTTAATGAGTAGCAAAGTGTATCCGATGCGGAAGAACGGGGATGCGTCCCAGAGACTAAAGGTGAGAGACAAACCGATGTTTACTCTTGTGTTGGTATCGTGATATCCTGATAAACTGGAAAAAAAGGAGGCGGGGAAAAGATGTTCACGGACCGTAGAGCACAAGTAGAATTATTCTGCTTGTGAAGAATTCTGTCAATATGGAAAAGAAAGTAATCATTTTCAGAGTGCACAAACTTACCTTTGTAACACAAGACAGGCTAATGTAGTTAGTTAGAAAGAAAAATTGAACTCACGAAGTCTGGTTGGCACCACGGCATAGAACGCCACATTTTAATTATACTGTTGTCATTTCATCCCTGTTATTGGACACAATTTAATTACAAAATCTTGCGTATCAATATTCTTTGGCAAATAATTTTGTGCAGAAGCACTTATAAAATGTTTTGCCAACTATTTTAATTAAAATCCTAAGGCGGTCTCAATGACGCATGTGCCAAGCTAGAAACATAGTAATGACAAGCTGACGTCACGAAAAAATATCTTTATACTCAACTAAACAAAGTACTTCATCTAACTAATGTTTTATTTTTTCAGGTTTTGGAGGCAGTCAAATTGTTGAGTCAGCAGACTGGGACTACGAAGATAATGGTAAGTTCCATTAAAATTCTTATGTAAAAGTGTGTTTAAACTTACTAAAACAAAAAATCTTACTTTAATATAGCATAACATTCCTTATAGTACAGTTTCGCACAGAAAAGCTAAAAGATAAATTACCTGACTGCAGAAGGGACAAACGCTCTCATTGCCTCGTGAACGTGAGTAATTTTTCAGTGTTCATGCCTACCTTATTATTACTGTACGCTGTAAAAATGTGTTTGAACTCCCTAAACAGTAATGCAAGTTGTTTAACCCATACATTGTGTGGGCGTAATACCAGATATCAAGCGGCAAATACAGGAAAATTGAGCATCTATTCTGTACAAAGGCGTGAACTTCCCTTCAAATTGGATTCTTTTGTGAGCAAAGCCAGGACCGGACTGCTACCATGAATGCATGGGGAAAGGATTTACCAACCGCGCTTTCTATCTATAGGTACACACTAATGTGGTAAATTTGCGAATAATATGCTAGAGTGTAGTAAATTACGGAATTTTTGTGGCAGTTAAATACTATTTAGTTATTCTAAAATGTAAAATTATTTAACACTCTGACATGTAATTTTTCCAACAGCCAATCCTAAATAAATACACGCTGTTCGTCTGAGCAGTTAGATGGCCCGAAGCAGTAGGCAGACTTTGCATAGAGTAGTCCTAACATGATGTAAGGTTTTTGGTGGGAACTAGAGAAACATTAGGCGTTTTTTGGAGTATGTGGCGGACAGCCGCTAATCTGCAGGAGCCAGGCACAGGATTTCCTGACCGGAGTGCACAGCTAGCATTCGCAGATGTGCTCGCAATACGCAGTGAACACAGTGAGATTAAATATAATGTGCTCAGTAAATGATTCAGAAGTAAGGCACTCTTAGTAGTTTTATCAATGTGTTGGGGAGTGCGGCTATAATTCATTAAAGTATTATACTGACGGTTTAGTTGGCTGAGCATAGGCGCGGACTAATTTAAGAAGGCTACTGATGGAATAACCGCAGAGCAATTAAATTTAGTGTACATATGTGCACGGCGGGGCGGAATTTGACCGACAAACATTATGAGTTGATTTCTTGTGGAAAATACATACTAAACTTTCTACCTAAATTGTTTACTGAGAGCGATATGCCACATTGTGAATGGCAATACAGCTCATCTAGCGGGTGNTTTTAACCCATACATTGTGTGGGCGTAATACCAGATATCAAGCGGCAAATACAGGAAAATTGAGCATCTATTCTGTACAAAGGCGTGAACTTCCCTTCAAATTGGATTCTTTTGTGAGCAAAGCCAGGACCGGACTGCTACCATGAATGCATGGGGAAAGGATTTACCAACNTTCAAATTGGATTCTTTTGTGAGCAAAGCCAGGACCGGACTGCTACCATGAATGCATGGGGAAAGGATTTACCAACAGCAAAACCTAAATAAATACACGCTGTTCGTCTGAGCAGTTAGATGGTTCGAAGCGGTATGCAGACTCAGCATAGAGTAGTCCTAAGAGGATGTAATGTTTTTGGTGGAAACTAGAGAAACTGTAGGAACCAGGCACAGGATTTCCTGACCGGAGTGCACAGCTAGCATTCGCAGATGTGCTCGCAATACGCAGTGAACACAGTGAGATTAAATATAATGTGCTCACGCTGATTGTAAATGATTCAGAAATAAGGCACTCTTAGTAGTTTTATCAATGTGTTGGGGAGTGCGGCTATAATTCATTAACGTATTATACTGACGGTTTAGTTGACTGAGCATAGGCGCGGACTGATTTAAGAAGGCTACTGATGGAAAAACCGCAGAGCAATTAAATTTAATGTACATATGTGCACGGCGGGGCGGAATTTGACCGACAAACATTATGAGTTGATTTCTTGTAGAAAATACATACGAAACTTTCTACCTAAATTGTTTACTGAGAGCGATATGCCACATTGTGAATGGCAATACAGCTCATCTAGCGGGTGNTCTACCTAAATTGTTTACTGAGAGCGATATGCCACATTGTGAATGGCAATACAGCTCATCTAGCGGGTGCGATTTCATTATAACTGTTGCCCGGGATGACAGAATGTGATATTAAAATCTTGGAAACGCAGGTTCAGATACAGGAATGCTCAGGTCACAAGCTGAGCGAATTCAAGATCAAACGAGGCAGCAGCCCGAAATTCAAGCAGTTAACTATCCGGCCAATTGGCCATGTGGCAAAGGAAGTCAAAGTCAAACCTGGCGGTTGCTCGCGATTTGGCTATGCAATATCATCACTGTGCCACACGAATTGTTCTATTCGAAATAAGTGCTACGCGAACGTTTTGCGTGACATTGCAGGAAAATGCGTGAAAGAAAAACGAGGGACTGGTGAATCAACGCGTTATATTTGGCATTGCAGAGAGTGTTCAAAAATTACAAAATAACTAAAGAGCAAACTGAAAGGAATAGAAAAGGACGAAAATGTATCTCTGGAATGTGTTACGTGAATACTAGTGTAATCGGAAGGAGAAATAAGTAACTAGGTCGCTGTGACAGGTGGTGATAAGACAATAACTGACAGCGCTGTGGGGAAACGCGCTAAAATACTAAAGAATGTCGGACCTTTAGCCACAGAACATGCGTCAGGGCGCTGATAAAGTGAAGCTCAAACACTCGCCATGGAGATTACAAATGACAACAGTGAGTATAGGCTAGCAGTGAGAATGTAAGCAGGATGCCAGGAAGATATAGAAACTCTAGTACGAAATTACATGTTGAGTGAAGCGAAAGGATAACGTGAATAATGTCATGGGGCGAACGACCAGACACCAGTGAAGAGTACAGGAGAGGGGTTATGATTATAGATAAACACACAAGATAAAACTCGTAAAGAAAATTGTAAGGCAGAAAATGAACAGGCGAAATATGTTAGGGAAAATTACGCGATTCTCGTTGATAAGAAGGCTATTGGGTAAGAGGGGATTGGTAAAAGCTGACTAGTACGAGGTTTAGATAGCAGTTTTCACTCTACCATACCAAATGAAGAACTTTAAGAAATTAGCAGAGTTCGGACAAAGCGTAGATAAATACACAGAGGTGAAATGGCGTGGATGTTCCTTTGATGTGAGCGTATCCGTTCTCTGATTGGTTCGGCGTTGCTCGGGGAACAAGCCTTGAGTCTGACTGGCTACAGCGTTAGCGAAATGTCTCTTATTGGCTGAGCTACGGCAGGCAAATAGATTGCCAAGCGCTTATTGGTTTACGGCGTTCCGACATAATGCTTGCCAGTGACGCCATTTTGCTGGCGTGTGTGGCTGGAGTTCACGGAATAAGTAGCTGTTTCATCTCTGAAGTATCCAGAACATTGTGTTGTTACTGTGAGAATAAATTTCCTGAAAGAAGCAATTCCTTATGATTTGAGGTCAATTGTATTCAGAATGAAGATCATGTTACTTTCGCATGTGAAAAATACAAATCTAAGTTTGGTCGGCGAATTGAAAACCTGAGAAGATATCTCGAAACCTGTACCGGTCTACCTTCTCTGCCTGCTATGCATTATCGGCCAACATTGGGCCGGATATGTACTGGGATGGTAACTGGTGCAACACACACTGGCGAACCATCGAAGGAGAAAACTTCGGCTGCGAATGCCATGCTCAGTTCGTTGATTCCTTCCACGCAGCTACTAAAACAAGACTTCCGCAAATGCTAATGAAGCAGAAAGGAATGAAAAGAACGCATGAGTAAGGAGTTCCATCCGGATGCCATATCGATGTGAGAATTGCTCTAAACAGTTTACTCGCACCGGCCGTTTAAAAAGGTATCTGAAACAGTGTGAACGAGTTGCACCATCCTATGAAGCAGGCCTAACGGTTCATTCTTCATATTTGTAGTTCACAGCAAAAACTGGTCCCAAAGCAACTTCGACCCGCGAATCAGAAGCTTCATCTACCATTTGATCCGACCGTGCATCGCAACATAATATAGTAAGCTGTGAGACGAAGCAAAATGAAAATTAATTTTTCCTTAAGGAATCAGCATTCTGGTGTATTTTTAAAAAGTATGTTGCTGCAAATATGATAACTTCGACGAAATATGTTTGTTAATTTCTGACCTGTATGAAACAAAACTAAATAAACGCTCTTACAGAGGAGGTGGGGAAATACTGAGCATTGAAATATAATATATGTTTGGAAAGTAGCTATAGCAAACCAGATGTACACAAAGAGAAAGCAATGAAGGCCTCGAACTTACGTGAGCGTAATGCAGATGACATCGACGTCGGTGTCGATAAAAGCATAAAGAAGGTATGCCGCGAGTAAGGTGAAATGAGATACAAGGACTCTGACTGGACACTCGATTTAGTGGATCATTTCCTGCTGAGAACAAACAGGAATGGGCCAAACAAAACATATAACATATATTTGGAATCCTCATCATCGATGTTGATAACATGCGTTGAAAATTATCCGTAATTCGCGATTTCCCTATTTACTTCAGGTTTTCACAAAGTGTTTATACGGAAAGGGTCCTCAGCATTTGAGAAGCCTTTGGATCGGCGATAGTGTTACCATTAAGGAGATGGCAAGAAGTTTATGTCGGAGTTTCTGCAGCCTCCATCGTCGGTGCGATTGACAACATTAACATCGTTTCGTACCTATACCCCTCCACATTACCAATGCCTACGACGAGAACGAATGCTGCACTCAACATATCACCAAGTATATCAGTGAATGTGCCTTCGTATCCCACGATGCACCACAATATTTCCAGGATGTTATGGGCAGATATATAGATAGCAAGCAAGGTTCATTTGATGGAGATTATATTGAATGAG
The DNA here is from genome assembly GCA_002778355.1 of Clitarchus hookeri. Classification (NCBI taxonomy): domain Eukaryota; kingdom Metazoa; phylum Arthropoda; class Insecta; order Phasmatodea; family Phasmatidae; genus Clitarchus; species Clitarchus hookeri. Next base: position 272,519 of record NQII01000243.1, on the reverse strand, counting down.
GCATTGGTAAGAGTCAGGTGACGGTACTTGGCATAAATATTATGGAGACGCCGGTCGTGGGTCAAGCAGAAGCTCCATCGAGTTTTCCAGATGGGTCACCTGTAGCAGCAGCAACACCACCGTCATCTTCAGGCATGACATAGACAGCACTATCGACTTATTTTGTTGAGACGTCTTCAGTGGGGTCGACCACAACTTCGGGCGAACTGACAGCATCATTTCTTTCTTCAACATCTGTTTCTTCAGCTGTACCATCCAGTTATTTGGCTGACCTATCTCCGACAGAGTTCGGGTCATCGGTGTATCGCCACTACCAGAGGGATATTATCCCTGCAGCTAATACGAAAAGGTATTTCCGCTTCAACACACTGCACGTTATCATGAATTTCGTGGCTGTATGAAAAATCCCAACCACATTAAGTATTTCTGTTTATAGTGTGGCTCGCTTTTCTATTGCAACGACACCTACTGCTAAAATGTAAGGTCATGCACAATTAAACTGCAGGCCTCATCGCTGCTTCGGTGCCAGTTTTGTAACAGAGAAATCCCGTGGCCTCCGTCGTCGGTGTGATGGACGGTGATTTCGATCATATGGCTTCACTACCAATACCGGCCTCGACCAGTATGGACAACGAATCTGGCACCTCATCACCAGGAGCAACATTTCTTTCCACGAAGACATCTTCATCTCTGGTTCCTGCTCCTTCCGACGTGACGACAGCCGAGCCGTATGAATACGCTAGCGTATTATTTACGGAACTTTCAGTTGCATATAGCTGTCTCTTCTGCTTCAAGGGCTTTGCCTTCAAACTTACTGCACAATGGCATGAAGATCACTAGTGCCCGAATAGTTGGTTTAATGTTTATAGAACTAGAACTTAAAGCGATTTCTATAAGGATGCAGACTTTATGCAGACGAAAATGAATAATTTTGTAGTAATACATAAAAATAATTTTGAAAAAAAAATTTATTCCTTTAAACTAACTATTTTTTTTCCTGTTATAAAGTCATTTTAATAAAAAAAAGCACTATGTTCCAAATAATTTTTTTAATTTAGCTATTCACTATGTCTATAAATGGCTATATGGCTTATACATTTATACTTTCTTGGAGCTGCAGGTGATGTTTGCATACTGGATTTCACAAGCCTGACCCTAAGAAATCGAAAATTATAATCGCATTTGCCTATAAATATTCGCTTGCTTGAAAATTTTGGCATGCAATGTTTTAAGATACAGACCCAACTGAATAAAAAAAACGAAGTCTGTGATTCATCGCATACCTTTAAGTGTACTTAAAATGCAAACTTCCATAAATTTACAATGCATTTTTATATGAAAGATGTCCTATTCGTAATAGTTCTTGAAGTTATCGTGAATGAGGGTATTCACTATACCAATAATACAATGGTTATATTATTATGAAAATATATATGATATCCATAATACACACCAAAAATTAAATATTGGCATGAGGAAATGTTCTAGGATCGATTTGGATGATTCGCGTACGAAATTTAAATGGGTGTTGGGGTTAGATAGTTTTCGATTTTTTTACTGGGGCTGCAGAGTGTGCGGCGTTCTAACATTACACGATCCTCGGTTTCTAGAATTTTGTCTGCCAGGGGTGATGGATGGGTTTGAAGGATGATGGTGAAAGGTTTTGGAGAGGTGATGGTGTAATGGAGTAGGGGGAGTTGTTGCTGGAAGTAGGTGCAGGAGAGTTGGAGAGATGGAGGTAAGAAGGAGGGGATGGCTGTATGTAGGTGAGTGCTGTGTTAATTGTTTAGGCGCGGAAAGGAGGGAGTTGCAGTGGGGGTTCGAAAGAGGGAGGTGATGCTTTGGTGGGTGTTGGTTTGTGGTGAGGATATGGGTGGTGGTAGGATGAGGGTATGGGTGGTGGTGGGTGTTAATTTCTTCAAATTTTTTATTGTCATAATTATTTATTAAATAATTAGCATGCATTTGGGAATCAGCAAAATTACTAGATTGCGTTTTTTTGATTACATACAATTAATTAAAAAACTAGAAAAATGGAATTATTATCTCCAGCAACACTCTAAACCGATGTAATTATTAAAATTTCAAGTTAGGCAGGTATCTCATTTATAATTTTTTATTCAAATAAAATTTTATCTAAATATTTTTATTTAAATAATTTTTATTAGAATAATTGTCATTAAAATTTGAAATAAACTTATTTCTAGGGTTAAGGGTTTTTGGGGGACGAACATTCAAGATGGTCTCGAGGCCTGGCTGCTACGCCAACAAAGTTGGCAGACTGCACCAACCAACGTGGCCATCCTGGCTGTGACGCCTACCAAGATGGCGGACTGCACCGACCAACATGGTCAGCCTGACTAACTTGAACCAAGAAGAACTCGTACTCCGAATCATGAATTCTGTGCCAAAATTGGCATATATCCACTACTGATACGATATCTGTTATTCATGTATACACATTATTATGGGGCCACGGTGTCTGAGCGGCCAGACTACTGCCCTCCCACCTATACGTACCGGGTTCAATCCCCGGCTGGTTCTCTCCGGGTTTTCGCAAGTGTGAATCATGCCGGACGATGACGACACTGCCGGCACTGCTCCACCCTCACCTCACTTCACCATCATCGACTCTCAAGACCTCGCTGTTAAGAGCTGCCTAAATATCTTTACTCACTTACACACATTATTAACTGTGAACCATGACAGGCGGATCGGTTTGAAAGTATACAATGAAAATCAGTTGAGCTGCTGATAAGAGTGGTCAGTTAACNGAACCATGACAGGCGGATCGGTTTGAAAGTATACAATGAAAATCAGTTGAGCTGCTGATAAGAGTGGTCAGTTAACAAAATAATATTGCATAAAAATACAGCTTGAACTTTCTGGATAAAGTTTCCTACTCTCGGTAATTCGTATTGAGGAAAAGGTAGAAAGTTCAAAATGAGATATAATTTAGCATATGTGGCATATCTGGTCGATACATGGCAATATGATCAATACCAATAAATTAAAAAATCGCTAATAAAAAACTTATTCTACTAAATGACAGGGTGAAATATTTTAAGCAACATAGGAGTAAGCTGTGTAAAGGCATGTGTAACTTAACAGCCTGTGTAAGATTAGTGGCAGAAAAAACCCGCTCAGTGTAGAGATTATTCGAATTCGTTATCTAGGAGACAAATTTTACACCTCACCACACTTAAGAGAAATTAAGGTTATATGCGTCGATATATCGTGGAGTCAGCAAAAAATGGCAAATACTAAGACACACAAGTAATACGAAAAAAAAAAATTGTATGAAATCATAAAATTGTATTTTATTTCAGTTCTATCCAGCATGCGAAAAAAGTAAACTTTCGGCAAGCCGATAGACTCTGACAAACAAAGAAAATAAGTCAACATATCTGCGAAACTGTGGATATCATATAATGAAAGGAAGACCAAGATATGGGAGATATTTTCTTTTCAGGAGACAGCCTACTGAAGAACAAACTAAAAAATACACCGAACTGACAAACATACAAAAATGAATGCTTTTATTTATTTTTATTGTCAATGTTGATGAGCTGGAATTTAAATAAATGTGGTACTAAACAAAAACAGCCAAAAACAGTTTCCGATATAACTCTCTCGTCACAACACGCCCACACAGACACACACACACACATACACATAAACACAAACACACACACGCTTACTCTAAACAACAACCGTAAGCTGCTTGTTTCTTCCTGGCAACAGTCGGTGTGAGATTCCCCCTACCAAGTATAAGTATTGCCTACGTGTTAGGTGGTTCTTGGCACAAGGAGGACCAATTTTGTTAATCAAATCATGCTAATCAATAAACCAGCATCAAACGTTCATAATTGCTGACGTAGAAATATTTTCTGCGATAAGAATGTGGAATTCTCTTTTGTTTGTATTGCGGTGGGAGGTATTAATAAGAAGTTTGCTCTTTGGTTGAAGATCCCGATGACATAAAACAATGTTTTTTGGAGAAATGTAAATTAGTTTCACTTCATTTCCGATATTTCGCAAAAAAAATACAATTTACAAACTAAATTTTTAAGGAATGTTATTTCCCTTATTATTACATTTCGATAAAAAAAATTCACCATGTATTGGCCACTTGATTTAGCATAAGAAATCGCAACACGAAGTTTGTAGGTTCAATTCCATCCCAACCTGGGTAGGTATATTAAATAGTCGCGATTCTGAAAGTAAGCAAATGATACTATCTAAAACTATTAAATTCTCGTGTATTACTAACAGGGATGAAAAATTGCAATAATCAATCAAGTATACTACGATGTTAAAGATGTTGGAGAAAGCAAAGTAACTTAGTGTGTTGCATATATCAACAATGATGTGACGGTGGTGAATGTATGCTTGTTACCTTTCGCAGCTGAGAACATATATACTGGTGGTGTTTACAAGAACCAAAAATAACAGTAGATATCAAGGCTGGTGTGAAAGTAAAATTAGTGCCTAATGTTTTATACCTGTCCCTAAGTTCGCGACATTTATGAATTTTTTTAATTTATGAGTGCTGTCAGTTTTTGAGCTTTTATCTAGTGGAGTGCATAACCACATAAACAAACAAACGTACGGTGACGTAGACTTGAGTAATGACCACACTTGGTAATCACTTCTACAAGTTTAGCAATAAAACTGAGTATCAGGTGTCGGTTACAGTAAGCATTGTAATTTTGGAGTACTCATATTTGTTGGTAGTTTTGAGAGGTTGATGGAATTGTTCTCATCCACATTTAAGGCATATATATTTATTGCTCTATAGCAATTAAGGAAAAATTAAACTCAGAAAAAAAGGGCAAAACGTAAATAATAGTGAGTTTACAGTACCATCATGGCAGCAGAAAAATAGGAAATTAAGCCCGCTTTCTTACTAAATGTACTTTCTGAAGCATTCATAATGCTAATGTGCTCTAAATTTAATTTCAGATGTAGTTTTTTATGAACTAAATTTTTATAACATTTAAATAATCCAATTCAAGCCAAATGTTGTACATCGTCACAAAATATACGCGTTGTTCTTACTCAGGTAACATAAATCGTACTTACCTGTCAATGATGTAATTGTGCGTACTACTTTTCGATGAGCTGTGCCGTGACTATCTCTACTTCTACATTAAAGAAGGAACAGGTGTACTGTATGTAGATCGAGGCAAGTATTGCAGATCAAGGCAAGTATTGTAGATCAAGGCAAGTAATGTAGATCGAGGCAAGTATTGCAGATCAAGGCAAGTATTGTTGATCGAGGCAAGTATTGCTGATCGAGGCAAGTATTGTAGATCAAGGCAAGTGTTGCAGATCAAGGCAAGTATCGTAGATCGAGGCAGCTATTGTCGATCGAGGCAAGTATTGTAGATCAAGGCAAGTATTGTAGATCGAGGCAAGTAATGTAGATCGAGGCAAGTAATGTAGATCGAGGCATGTGCAGTACCGGTCGCAGCAACAAGCGTGCAGCGAGAAGCAGCGCTCGTACCCGAGGTATAGGTGGTTCATCGCAAATGGTGAGTACTTTTAAGGCCCTAGTTACTGTTTTACTATCAGCCATTATTTATTCTTCCGCCACTTTTGAAAATAAATATTGCCATATAAGTATTAAACACGGTGTATATATGTCATTGGACTCGAAAGTTAACGTCTAAGGCCATAATAAAATATAATTATTGACAATTATTTTAAATGAGCGGGCTTCAAAAAAGTACTCAATTTACTGTGAATAGCATATGACTGTGTACGTATGCCGTGTTTCAGGACCTAGCACCTGGCCACACACCTACCCCACGTGCAACGACAGCATGCAGTCCCCGGTGGACATCCGTAAGTGGAAGGTGTCTAAATGCCAGCTGCCGCCACTCGTCTTCAAGGGCCACTGGAACAGAGATGTTGAGGCCACGCTCTCCAACACAGGATACTCAGGTATGTACAGTCACTGGCGAACCTCATTGACTTAACGTGAGGTAGACCGATTAACACATTCTGCACATGTTCTCAACATTATCAATATGGCGGTCAGACTCACGTAGTCAGCAGTGTAAGAAGCGTGTTTTATTTTACATTTGAATTTTCAACAGACCCGCCCATATGTTTGAATGAAATATTTTATTTGTATTAAATATATGCAGTTNCGATTAACACATTCTGCACATGTTCTCAACATTATCAATATGGCGGTCAGACTCACGTAGTTAGCAGTGTAAGAAGCGTGTTTTCTTTTACATTTGAATTTTCAACAGACCCGCCCATATGTTTGAATGAAATATTTTATTTGTATTAAATATATGCAGTTTGGGTTAAAATTGCATTTTATAAGATGTACAGTCATCTGAAAGGTTTTAGATGAATGAAAATTATTCTAAACTCAAATTCTACCCACGTTCTTGACAGTGCTGTTGGCAACATTGTAAAAAATATATGTTAAGGAGCAGCTCACGTCTGCACTCTAATCACATTGTATTTACTAGCATTTTCTCACGGAGGATCACAAGATTAAAAGAGAGTTGTGGTATTAATTATGTCCTTTTCATAACAGCACCGTCTGTCCAACCTCCCACCCCCCTCCTAACCCGGTCTCCCACCTCGGTGACCACAGCTATCCAGCCATATAGTTGTCATTTAAACACTGTTAATATATTTGAGTGAGTGAGAAGATTTGGGCGGCTCTCAACATCGAGGCCTTGAGAGCCAATGCAATATATATTTGAGCAGAGTCTGTGTACGAATGGCAGTTAAAAAATTTCTACGTCCGAACCGCTGTTTATTTTTTCTATTTTCACCGTTANTTAAAAAATTTCTACGTCCGAACCGCTGTTTATTTTTTCTATTTTCACCGTTAATTAACGTTTTTTAAAGTGAGAAGTGCTAGTATATGTGTTTTACAATTATAGCATACCTATGTATTTATTATTTTTCAATTAAATGACAAGATCACCACTGAAAGTTTCATTACAACGAGAGAAATACTGCACATCAGTCCAGTGTCTTGCGCATAAAAATGACCAGGCATTCGATGCTCTTATACCTCTTGTCCTTAGTACGAGAAATACGTAGAACCAAATGGCACCTTTAATATGGAACTTAAAAAACACAATCAATTTTCAGAATTTACGTTTTTATGAATTATATAGAATATTCGGAAACTAGGTACCCAAACTCCAGGCATAGTTTCTTTGGACTATAGTAACAAAAAGAACTATATACTTATATGTAGAAATAAAATTTTATATCCAATAATTTTGTTCAAAGTTGCGGCGCACCACACCTGCAGAACAAGGTGGAGCCACAATGCATGTAGGACAAGTTGCATATATTATAAACGCGCGACACTAAATCATTACATACACATCGTTGCACACCTACTTTATGCAACTTCTCCTCCACGCATGATCGTGCCTCCTTGTTCTTCAGGCGTTGCACTCCCCAACTTTGAACACAATTATTTGATATAAAAATACGTTTCCGGATATAAGTGTACGTGGATTTTGTGTAACTATTAGTACAATGAAACTACGTCTGGAGTTTGGCACTGAGTTTCCGAGAATTCTGTATATTATAATAGTCACGAGATTTAGGTGTTTTTCCCAACACGTATTTTTAGACAATTTTTCTCTCAAAGATGCAGAAGGTACAATAATTTTATCAAATGAGTTCTAGATACTGAAAATTAGCCATTAAACTTGACTTACATTAAAAAATTTTGCTGCCTCTAAAAATTGTCCACAATTGTGGAAAAAGCAGTCATGCGAAGTATGTTCATTAAGCTATAAACTATACGATTGTGTTTGTAGAATGAAACATTTATCTTTGACTTTCGGGAAAGGACGTGTTACCAGTTTCCCTTCCCTTAACTCCGCCGCTGGCTTCACTCATGGACATAAATATTACAGACGCCATGCCCTATAGTTGGCTTACCACCCGAATAACCACTGCAGCTCCAAGTACTTCGTCTTACGGCGGAGAACGAGGAGCCAACACCACGGCTTGTTCAGTGAGCTGCCAAAGTGACTTGACAAGACGACGTCTAACCCAGTTTATAATAATTGCAGTAAACTAGACGTTACTTAACATTCTCGTCTTCCTCTTAACAAAACTCTTTATGAACATTTAAATACAAGACTTTTGAAACTCATTATGCATTTACTATCTTTCTGACTCAGCAGGACAAAATCAAGAAGTAGCGATCCATAATTATTAATCATCTTTCGTAAACATAAAATTAAATTTTTCCAAAAATATTTCTTCTTAGATATGCATATACAGTTTATTCAATACACCAGCCTACTTAGCGCTTGATTATAATCACGGTGTTTTTATACGTAATCGTTTAACATGTGGCCAGTTGAGGCATCGAAGATTAGAAGACATCTTGAGTGAATAATAATACTAATTTCAAGAAATCAAGAACAATTGAAACATAATTTCTTAGTTAAAAACCTATTCAGAATGTTCAAGATAAAAACGTATTGAACGTTTGCATACGGAACTATAACACACAACTACGTCCAGATTTTCTTCACACTTATCGCTAATTAAATAAGTGTATTGCCTCTTGAAGTCAAGAAGTTGAAGGTATAGCTTAAAATCCGGCAAGTCTATTTGAGTGCCTTCAGTATTATATAACTCGACGAGCGTCGTTCTAAGCCCTCCATCAATTTTGTGCCTCAGTAACATAATAAAACACAACTTCTCGACATGTTGAATATTACTTTAACAGACTGATATCCTCGTTCCATAAAAAGAATAACAATAGTTACTATACAATACGGGCCTGATGTATAATTGATTCGTATTCGAGTCAGAGTGCACCATCTTACTTAAAATACTAATATTTTGGAAAATGTTAAACAAAGGGCAGAAAACTGAGTAAATGTTTTTGCATTGAAATTCATCAAAGTAGGTTTATACCAGTTATTTTAAGGTCTATGGGCATAATAAGTAAAACCCCCCAAAAAAAACCTATAAAGTAGTTTATGCTAGAATTTGATAAGACCTCGGCATTACTAAAACGCTAAACGGAGCTGAAACGCGTATTCTCTCTAGTAACGACAAAGTCAGAATCGAAGACTGGGAAATAAAGTATCTTAGATCCACCACGGGAGTGACAAAGCAGGATATAATANGGACAAAGTCAGAATCGAAGACTGGGAAATAAAGTATCTTAGATCCACCACGGGAGTGACAAAGCAGGATATAATACGAACCGGAGATATGAGAAAATAGCTCAATATCGACAGTATGAATGACGAAGTCTCGGAATACAGCCGGAATGGGAGATCCCATGTAGAAGGGACGAGCGACGAGTACAAATGTTATACAAATATCAAACCAGAGGTTTCCGTAGTGTGGTTAGACCAAATAAACGNGGGACGAGCGACGAGTACAAATGTTATACAAATATCAAACCAGAGGTTTCCGTAGTGTGGTTAGACCAAATAAACGTGAGAAGACGCAGTAAAGCAAGTGTGAAGTTCGCAACAGATCGTATGTCCTAAGGCATAGAGAAAAATATTTGCTCNTGAGAAGACGCAGTAAAGCAAGTGTGAAGTTCGCAACAGATCGTATGTCCTAAGGCATAGAGAAAAATATTTGCTCAAATAGTTACTGTGTACTTAACTAAAACTTAGACTTGAGAGGTTTCGATTTACGGCGGGGTCGCTCCCGGATTTTTGCATGTGGGAATCGTGCCAGAGGATACCATTGGTAAGCAGGTTTTCTCGAGGATCTCTAGTTTTCTCCCGCCCTTGCATTCCAGCACTGCCCCATATCCACATCATTTTGCTCTCACTGGCTTGCTAATACTCATTGATAATGGGTCCGCCTATCTGGACTTTTTCAGGATTTGAGCCTGAGTAGCGTGTGAGCAATAAGGGCAACACTGGCCCGCGCAGTAAGTTATACATCGCAAGTCCATGTGACATGCAACCTTCCTGCATGCAAGCAGTTATGGAGGGTTCTTTGCATTAACCTATCCAATTATAATTTTGCCACAAAAGTAAAGACGAGTGCATTTTTGTATGATTTTACTTCTGCTACTGTGGTTCAGTTACAAACTTCACTCTCGACTTCAGCATTACGCATCCATGCGCAAAGCCTAACCTTTTTTTTTACAACTGGAGATTTTATTTATATAACCAAAAATGTTTGCCATTATTTTCACACATTGCTGTTTAGGAATCAGTGAACATTTTCGAGATTTATTATTAGCCATTTTTCAGAGTTTAATTGTCTAACGCTCTTTATCAAAACCAAATAAACAAAATGATCCTCTACTCTTTCTCTGATTGGCTAAACTTTCAACCTTGTAAAGATAACTTCCATTGAAAATAGCACCTGACCAACTACGACAACGTCCAGGAAACCGGCCAGAAGTGTGCCTTATCCTCCATTAAATCATCCATACAAGCAGCCATGGAGACTTGCATGGAATCTTATAAGGAATTGGATAACTATGGTGCTGCGCTGAGTGTGCTCACTGTAGTTGCTATGGTGTGCATGTGTTGTGTTACAGCGTAGGTGACTGTGCTTAGTGAACTCGCTGTAGTTGCAATGGTGTGCATGTGTTGTGTTACAGCGGAGGTGACTGTGGAAGACTGGAGCAGGCCGGCGTCGGTGTCCGGGGGACCGCTACAGGACCGCTACCTGTTCGGCAACCTGCACTTCCACTGGGGCGCAGACTCATCTGAGGGCAGCGAGCACACACTCGACCATCAGAGGTGACATACAACCTCCCCCCACGAGTCCACCACTTAACTCCTTGCTATAACTCTAATAACCATTACCATTGTCTAGCTTTTTTTATAACCAATGCCGTAACGAAAATACTGTGCTACAAATGGCATAATATAACCAGATTTTTTAGTATGACTGCCAGTAGTATTAAACTTGAAAATTCAAAATGTTTGCATTTGTTACACTTGTTATATTTACGATTTTTCCCTCTATTATTGAATGTAAACATCTAGTTTGTAAACACTTGTGACGGCTATAGAATAATTTTAAATTTGCCAAACTAATCATGATAATTCGAGTTTTATGTATGCTTAGTTGGTGACCGATATATATTTTCCCAAGAGTGAGTTTCAGACGTGTGAAGTAACACGATTGAATTCTCAGTGTATATGTCTATTTTATTGAACAAGAAAGGTAAAAGCTCACCACCTTGCTAAGCAGTAATGCGCCGGTAATGGTTATGGTTATTGTTATGCGTGGTTGTAGTGGTTGCCATTCTACAGCAGATATGTTTATGATTATTTCAATTGTAGCATGATCTTAAAGGCGGATTCATACGTTCCAAGATTACGCCGATCAGAGAGAGCGAGTCGAATGGATTTCGGTGACACCGATACGAATATCACGAGCATTTTGACGTTATCTGCTTAGCTGTAATTCTTAGCTATGTTTGGTTGCCCGCCATTGGCCTCGAAGCGATATTTAACTAATTTTAAAATTAACCGTGCCCCGAGTATTTTCTTCAGGTATCCTTTATTTTTGTATATTACCGCTTCTCCGCTTGCGACCTCGCCCGTGTTTACTACACCAAGCAGCACACTTAGCTCTGCCCTCAGTTGCTAGGATTACCATTTGCTAGGTGAGCTGACTCTGGTTCAGGCTACGTAGAGCTGCTTATGAGAGAAGCAGTCGTCCCTCAAGTCTCACCACTTTTAACGACTGTCCCAAAGACCTTTCTTATAGTCACTATGAAACCTACCTTGAGGGGTAACTGCGGCCTCTTATATTCTAAAGTGAGCTCGGATGTACTGAGCGATATGCGCAATCTGAATAATTAACCCCAACCCCCGTGCACATCCAGTGGAGACAATGGCCTCGATTATATATCTTATCAAGCCTTCGCTGAGATATGCCTGTAACATTAATGTACCACCTACCTTGAGAAGAAACGTTGAGGGGTTTTAGGGTAGGAGTGGAGATGCTGTTGATGGACTTTCAAGGTAATGGACTGCATCATCCATTTTTACCACTGTTGTGTCCACACATTTGTACTCTATTTATACCCCTTCGAACAACTTATGGTAACTGTGACAATGTTTAATCATATTGTTAACATTGATTAAGCTTTGTATCATCATTTTCTATGGCAATACGTGTTTTAAAACTTTTTGTTGATTTATTTTAAAACCAAAGATAAAAAATGAGATAAAATAATGTTTGTCGTCTTAGCATTTTTAGTATTAATGTTATGGGGTATAGTCAAGTTATTTGTAATATTTACATGCAAAAAGCTCTGATTTGTTGGAAAACGAAATATTAACAACCATTCTCGCCATTGTTATAACATATGATTTTAACCATTTTCTATGTGATTCGCATGTTATTCGTTCTGACAAGTCTGTTTGCAAAAATAATCAAATACTCTTGTAGAAAAATTTGTTACTGCGCAATTGGCATGAGAATTATATCCAAGTTCACACTCCATCCTAAATGACGTACGAAATAATTGTCCAGGATAAAAATTGGAATTTAATACGTTCATAGTACCTCATAAGTAAAAAAAAATAGTGAAATGTATTTTACTGGGTGTGAAATTTATGAAAATGTGATATTTTTTTGTTGATCTTGCTCAGTTGTGATATGTTTATCTGCAACTCTAAGGGAAATGAAGCTTTTTGTGTCACAGGAGGAGACTGGTTTCCTTTGCATTCATACTTTTATTATTTAACAAGTATTTATAAAATATGCTGGTTGAAATTTACAGGTATATGGAAACGACATAATGTAGGTTACATATTATGGGGAAAAAAAAAGTTTAGCCCTTTTAAATTTCTGAAACCCTGGATACACATTTTTAGAAATTTATCTATCCAATCTTTGTAAACAAAGAGCATAACGATATCTGATCGGGTTAATAAGTATTCGTGAAGTCCTCAAAAACACATTTTATTTCTGTTAACACTCGATTTCGAATATTTATTTTGTTAGTTGATGCCTGCACCCTCAGTGGTAATCGTTCATAAATTTTCATGCTTTCGCATCTGGTGGTTTGGGCTGTGTGTTGACGAGTGTGTCAGTCAGTCGGACATTTACTTTTATACACAACGTTTTTTCAGATTCATGTAAAAAAAGATCCTTCCTTCCTCTCAAGTGATTTACACGTTTTAACCTCGAAACACCATCTTCGATAAGTCATTTCGGTCACCTTGGACACCACGCACTGGATTGTGGGTAACATTCTCGTTGTCTATGTAGTAACAGTTCAGATCAGCTCTGTTTGATTCGTGCAGACGACGTCGATAACTCAGAAACGGAGAGAAACTTTCTGATAGTTTGTTGGCGCCATCTGCTTGGTCTGTTCCACATGGTCTGCGGATGTGTATATCTGTCTTAAAAGCATGCTTGTACAGCGCATGTAGTGACGTCAGCCACAGCGACTGCGCATGCCATGCCAACGTTGTCTCGTGATCGACTTCCCAAAACCTCAGAATCACGTGTTCAAACTGTAGAATGAATGTGGTGTTACATCGCCGCGTGACAACTGTGCAACAGCTATTTACCTGTCACAACATTGAACAGTATTTTCCTGCACAATTTTCAAAAGCACGAGTCTTCAACTGAGGTTACCACAACTTTTACTCAAACACGTGCTTCCATGTGCTAATACACTACTTTTACTAAGCTGAAATGCAAAAATGTGTACTGAATTTTTTAAAATTTTATTTTATTTTTCTTAAAATGTTCGGATTTGTTGTAAAAACAAATGTAAACAATCCGCACGTCATCATGAAAATATATTAATTTTCCAAGTCAGTCTCCCCACCCTCCCGTCACAGGGCTGGAATGCGAATCATACGACCCCGAAAAGGGCAAACGATCAAAGCTCTCTCAACTCCGCTCATAGAGGATAATAAAAATGAAACCCCACAGATCAATTCCTGCAACCAGTACTGCCCTCTTTAAAATAGCAAAAGAAAAGTGCCGAGCCCCTAAGACTTTTTTCTTCACCAAAATTGAAATATTATTATAATATTTAGAAACATCCCTCTGTCTCACATATTATAAACATTAAACTGTTGAGGTGAAATATTTTTTAAAAAATATATATTTAAAGAACACTGAATTCGGGGCAATAAATATATAAATATTTATACAAATAAATGAAACAAAAATGAGTAACTTCATATGTTAGTTTTTTAATGCAATTGCCACCAATACAACAGTATTGTATTAATAATATAATATGCAAACAATGTTAATGTGGCTATTCAAATAAATTTAGTTTTTTTATATTCATTGGTAGAAGCAAACGTAATTCTTATGGGAGGAAGGGTGCACCACTAAGTATTTTACATATAAGCATTTTACTAATGCACACAAAGTTTTCCAATAATATTTTTTTAAAATTATAATTCACATATTATTTATTAACAAAAAGGCTGCAAAAAAGTCTATAACATAAGGATCCGAAATATATAAATATTTTTTAGCGAAACCGTGGGGACCAATTAAATAAGAGGACATAGCTCTCCTGAATTAGAAGAGCAGCTAGCAGATCAACAGCCACTGCGAAACATCACTGCCATGAAGCTGGTAAGCAAATCAAGACCCATTGTGAACACCATTGCATTGAGGCTGGGCTAGATGTCAGCAAGGTGTTTTGGGCAGCAAGATACCAGAATATATGTAGGTATGAAGCCATGTGGGAAACGTGGACTGCACTACAAATAAAAATAAAATCCACCCAGAACAACAAACAGGAGAAAATTAAACAAACAACTCATTCATTAAGTAAAATAAAACTAGGGAAATACACTCACCACAGGTGGCGATGGAAAGTTTTACCACATAATTTGTCAAAAATAGGACTACGTAAAAATTAGTGACTTCACAAAAAGCACTAGAATGGCCATGTGCTGGTCCCGAATTAAATGGGAGATTGAAGGTAACAACATTTTTCCATTTCCTTTTTCTCATTATACAAATTACATCAACGTTATGTAGAACAGATTTTCCTTTTTTTTTACAAAAATGTTTCCTTAAAATACATTTTTTTTATAGAAAGTAATATACCGTTTTACGTGGCACAAAACACTTAACTAAGTTATAGTAGAGAGTCAAGAAAAAGTATGTTTACGAAATTGTAACAGTAAATTCTTTATTTTAAGTAACCCAACATTTTATATTTTTAGACAGCAATGATTAACAGTTTCGTAAAAATATTCACAATAAACTGAAGAATGAGACAATTTAAGAGGAGGGACAGAGGACAGTGCGTTGCCATAAATATCGCTGAAAAGCGAGTTAAAGTTTGAGCAGGAAGTCCCGCAAAAAAAACAGGAAAGAAGGTTCATGGTAATGCTTGAGTCAATGTTGGGATCTTGCAAATAACAAGAATATGAGTCTGCCTCATATTTATCCTATGGCTAATAGCAGGTGAAGTTCCAACTGCACATGTGGAGGCGGTATCTTTGCCTCTGTCCCGGTCACACGGGTTGCTGTCGCAATGCACCCACACGTGTTTGGAGTGTGAGTGACATGAAACAGTACTCAGAAATGTAACAAAGATGGAATGTGTGGAGGTAACGGGAGTACCTTGAGAAATTCCATCTGTTAACGGCAACGTCCGCCACGTTATCCGCATGAGTATAAAGGGCCGGGAATGGAACACGGTTAGTGTGTGAGAGGCGCGTAGTTTGAAAACGACACCACCGCGGCCAGCCGTAACAAGGCAGAGTGTTGTCTTACACAACACAATCACAAACTTATTGCCGATTTGTGAAACGTCCGTTTATTAATTAGATCTAGTTATGGAAAAGGCAAACAACCATCAACATTTTTTTCGGGATAATCTTAGTTAATTTATAGATGAAGATTCAAATTTTATTCTACAAAAAGCAACTAACATAATATTATGATATTTAAAATTAAATAAGAGCCGAAACCAACCCAAGGGTTTTTGATTGATGAAAATAGTTTTACAGAAAGGATCCAACACACGGTGTGGGATGGCTCTGTTTTGCATTACAGCTTATGTAATTTTACCGAGAATATATGCAACTTGGTAACTTTTTGTAAAACAGTATTACAATGCATTTTTCGTTTACAATAGTTTCTAGCCTTTGTTTTAAACTTGTAAGTGAAATTCTTATTTCCACGTGTGATAAGGGTGTGTTAGATCTTACATTTAAAAATGTCGGTCCGGAGCAAGAAGTAGTTACGTTCGGCTCAGAAAATTTAATCATATATCTAAGAATTCCATATGTTTACAATAAACTTTCGAAAAACCAGGATGTTGAAAACGATGTCGATGTATTTGTAGATGAAATATATTATTTAGTAGAATCTGATTGACTGTAACTAAGTTTGGAACTGATACCATTATAATATTCAAACAAATTACTGTTATAGAACATTTCATTTATTTTTATCACTGTTTTGACTTAAAAAAATTTTGCCCCTAAAATATTGTTTTATATGTATTTGATACAGCCCTAAATACAGTCCCAAATTTAAACACAATACAATGAGTTTCCACTTTGGCCGTATACTGTTATACCCAGTATTTTACAAACGGGAATCAACAAACAATTTAAATTTTTAATAAATTTCCAAATTGAGAAAATTGTTTATTTAAATTGTTATAAAATATAGATAATAAACATGCACACTTGGGGAAAAAAACCATATCTTATAATACTCAAATTAGATACACAAAGAAATTTTAGCCTAATTATCTTCGTTCCAACCAACTGTTGGTTAGTTCTCTTTTGCATAAATACATCCAATTATCGCATTAAACTTTTCTAACAGTTAATTTTTCTTTCATTTATATAAAAATAATATATTTCGCCATAATTTTTGGTGTTTTTTACTTTTAACACAACTAATAATATCCACTGCTGTGTTGTGATGATATGTAAGACATGAATATGTAATTAATTTTGTGCAATTTTATAAGTTTTAAAATGAAGCAGATTAGGTTAAGCTATTGAATTGAAGTTAAAAATAAGTTTAACGATCTTTTGACTCGACGAAACAAGCGCGTTATAGTATTAGCTATTATCATGAGTACACTTCCTATAGGGCATAAGTCTCTCAAGTTTATGAAACGTGTACAAGTGTTAGCAGAATAGGAAGGGATCCCGACATGCAGACGTGTAGGAATCGGAGAAATTTTACTTCCGATCGTGTGTGTGTGAGTAGTTTCGGCAAATAGGATCGCTCGAGAAATAAAGAAGAATAAGTTGTTTTACATTTTCGGGTATCGTATCAAGTTTCTTGGCGACATTCTTTAGCGTGGTTTAATTGTGACTTTATTTATAGCAGTTTAAAGATTTACAGCAGACTTGTAAGTGAACTAAAATATTGCTTACGAACAAAGTTATTCTTCAGAGTCTGTCAACTACAGTTTAGATGGATGTTAATTGTCAATGCCTGTCTTCGCATATCAACAGTTAAAGGGCACCCTCATTTATACTACCAAAAGATTTTAGGGTTACTAATATGAGTGGAATGAGGACATTTGGGCAGCTCTCAACATCGATGAGGGTGAGAATGGTGCAACGCTTTAATGCAAGACCAGGGGAACCAGAAGACCCACCGACTAGGGGCATCGTACGGAACTATTCCCATTTGTGAAAATGGGGGTAAAACCTAGTCGGGAATTAAACCCGGTTTGCCCAGGTAGGAGGCGAGTAGTCTGACCACTACACCACCGTGGTCCCGATGTTAGTATTTCAACTCTTCGAAGTGGCTTTCTCTATTATCGGATCGTCTGCCCTCCCGTTTCCTCTCCTGATTACCCTTCATTGTTTTCCTCTCCATATGCATCGTCATTTTTATGGTCAAGTGGGCAAGTTAACATAAGTCGTTGCACACATTGTGCCGGCCTTATTCTTATTCTACGCCTGGTCTACGACTATTCCTCGTCGGGTCAATGCCTGTTGGAGTTGCCAGAAGATCTGTAATATGTCATAAATTGTCAATTTACCCATCCTTGGGACGTGAGTGTATGTGAGGCACTTATAACTTGTTTCATTGGGTGTGAAGCCGTAATGTGGAGGAACACTAAACTGTGAGTTGTGGACGCAGCTTTGTATTTTGTGTCTGTTTGAGTGCTTTTAATAATGGTGTGATGAAACTTTGTGTAGTGTTTGGTATGCAGTGAGTTAGTCTTTTTCTAAATTGTAGTTCTGGTCGCCTGCCTAAATTTGGTTTTTGTTCAACTGAATTATAGATTTGCTGCGCGCTTCAGTTAGTTTTAACGTGTAGTGTTTAGTTTCGTCTGCTACCCAAGTTTGCCTTGAAGTCTAACAGTTTTGGCTGTGTGTCTATGACTCACGCGTTGGGTGTAAATAAGTAACCTTCTTAAAGTGCTGATCATTGTTTATTTTAATCGATTAGAGCATTGATGGGTCCTTGGATCGCCTCCATCGATAATCTATTTTAATGTGAATTTTTATTACATTTTAAAAATATGTATTTTTAAATAAAGGAGGCTTTATTGGCTTCTTAGGCTGCCCTACTCTGGTTAAATACTTCATTAGTAATCGCTAGTCAACTTGATTGGTACTTTAATAATTAAAAATATTATCTTTTATTGTATTCAACTATTTAATGTATGTTTGATAACGTCAATTTTGTGTGAGGAGCTTATGTAGTATTTTTTTACATTTGTAATAAGTGTCACCATTTTTTAAATTGGTTGATACTCTTTGGATCTTCAAAATTTTGGCAATGAACGATTTTATATAAATCATTATGGTGCTGCCAAATTTATGTAAATTTTGTATCAAAATATACAGTTTAACTTTGTTTTGTCTAAAATTATTCGTGCTACGGCACAGTATGAAAGAAAATTCGTGGAAAGGGACAAGCCACATAATGAACATGAAGTGTACGTAAAGAAAATTGTTCGCTTGGTGTGAAGTTTTCTAAATTTTTCATTGGGTGCACTTTTGGTTAGGTCTGCTGTACAAAAATAACATTTTATTGTTCGCCTGCCTCCATCATTTTAGCAGTTTTACTTTTAAAATAAATGATTATCAAAACAAATAAAGTTAACTAATTGTTTCATTCCTTCATATCATAATTGCAAAAATCTTCCCTAAGCTACGTGACAGCGGAGTGTGTTCTTTGCACGCAGGTTTTCCATGGAGGCGCACGTAGTTTACTTCAAGGCAGCGTATGGCAACGTGACGAACGCCTTCCGATATTCAGATGGCATCGCTGTGGTAGCATTTTTCCTAGAGGTGAGCATACATCTCCGTCAACACTGCATTTTTTATTACAAGTCTCAGTTCACACAAAATAGATTACTGTAAACTGCACTACTGGACACAGGTGGCGTTTGTCTACCCATGGTGAAGTTTGGGTCAGCTTAGCTCGTCCGGAATGTGCTATGGTACGAGTTCTGCATTAACATACTACCCGTGACAAAATTAACATCCCACGAAAATCTAAATACAAATTTTTTAACAACGCATACACCGATTATTCACTTGTTGCAGGTTGGATACATCAGATAGTCACGTTATAATTCTTACCATTTAGACGCATAGCTCACGCACAGAGAGCAGGCACGTTTAAGCTGTGTGGTCAGAAATAATGCTTCATGGTGTTGAGTTGTCCTACCAAATGTTGCTTAAAGAATGACACTCATTTCTAGACAGCTCTGAATTCAGTAAATTCAATGTGTTTCTATAACATAGATACAAACTTTGGGAGTTTATTCCTGGGAGATGATAGAGGACTGGTGATTTATACAACTCATGGCGCACCTCACAAGTAAGGACATTAGATCTCGTTAGAAGTGGAGGTAAAGACGTAGTTTATATGAGACCAAATGAATAGGGCAATGTCTTATAGTAGGTACGGTACATAAATGGGATTTTGTACAGCGTTACGACAAACTGTGGTTATTAGGAAAGCAAGACAGTGAAGGTTTTACCAACCCATTATAAAAAATATGTGGGGTTGCGACACTATTTAATACAATAAAATGAGTTGGTTATATATCATCAAGTATTTTGTGACAAAAATAGTGATACCTCTATTACAATACTAAGTAAAACATATCTTAGTTCATCTGCCTAACTAGCATATTTTTTATAAATACAGATCTGTATATATGCGGGCAACATTTGATAATACCTAACCCGACACACTATATTGCACGTAATAATGAAGCAACCTCATTAAGGTGTACGATGAGTGTGGAGAACACAAACAAAATCCTTACTTTCTTGATTACCACAGCTTAACATATTAATGTGCAAAATCCGTTATTAACTGCCAGACATCAACATATTGTCTCTCATAAAGTACGTCTTTATATCTACTGTTTTAACGCCCTCTACTCTCCATACTTCGTGAGGTGGACCACGAGTTGTGTACATCATTACTTTTATTTTGCCCCAAGAATAACCTGCCACAGTTTGTCGCCATTGTTTTTCGGAAACACGCTGTATAAAAACAGATCGGTAGCTGTGAAAGAGTATTTGTGACTTATTGTTGTGCACGAAAAATAAAACTTTTCTTATGCTGACCATATGTTAGCAGGAGTTTGTGTTGTGACAGTTGCGGTATCAATAATGTATCTCCCGGCCGTCAGCATTATTCGGAAACTCACGTGCAACTGCTCTGCGTTCTCACATCCGCGTAGCTACGCCAAACATAAAGCAATGCAGAAGCTTGTTACTTCTATTTCTATGGCAGTGAAGCTTTCTATATGCAGACGGCTCTGTAGTGTCAATGACGTCAAAGCTTTAAATGGCGTGGCAGTGTCTGTTTTTTCTCACCCTAGGAAAAAATATCGTATCTCCCTCAGAGGCCTCTTGTAGGTACGCAAATTACTACGGTTTTCATTTCAGGTAGTATAACAAATGCTAAACTCTTAAACCGGGCAAACTTTGCTGCAAATATTATTTTTTTGCGAAGTGAAATAAGGTAAGATAAATGCCTCTTACAAAAACAAGCATCCAATTACTAAAATCCCGAAAGTAAAAATTTGACTAATCAGATTTCTGACAACAGAGACAACGAAATTTAAAACATCAGCGGTGCTTTTGTGGCTCAACAAATGCCTACTTGTTACACGACTGAAATATACTGTACTAAAAATAAACAAGTAACGAGTCGTGAGAAAAATGTGCTGTCATATCAAGTATCTTCTAAATGCAACAATATGTTGAATAACAGAGGCTAGACGTTACTGTGCTATCTAAAATACTAAAAAAAATATCTAGTCTATATTTAAAACAAATGTAAAATTCAATTCCCTGTAATAACAAACAAGCTTCTTGTCAGTGTGCTTTATGCTGTATGCTTCTGGAAGAGCAGATAATATCCGGAATACCAACTGTCTCACATGTATGAGAGCTTGTACCGCAAGACCAAGGGGAACAAGTAAAAAAAAAAAAAACTTAAGTATCTGTCACTATTTCAAATTTTGCAGCTTTAAGTTTAAGTGTCGTGTAAAAACTGTTTTGTTATTATGTTGTACTATTATTAGCTAAGCATCAATAAATGCAATACCGAAGAGTGTTACTATCCTAATTGTCACAAAATTACAAACTAACTCTCTTGCAGTATTTTAGAACGTAGGCAATCAAATGAGAGGCTAAACAAATATATACAGTTTATTCAAATACATGTTTTGTTAGCTGTGTAAGTCCATGACCAGACTGACGGGGCTTAAAGGGTTCTTTGGACAGGGAGGCCGGGAAAGGTGGCCACACTAAATGATGACTCGCATGAGTAGAGCGCGCACACATTTCTCTTTTAATGTTCTCGCCAGCACACTCTACAATATCGTAACTGTCTCACTACACAACTACCTTAGCTGCTAACATGACAGCACTCGGTCCTGACTCGACACGCACTGANCATCGTAACTGTCTCACTACACAACTACCTTAGCTGCTAACATGACAGCACTCGGTCCTGACTCGACACGCACTGATGGTCACTTCTTGGCCTCTCGTCACGTAGATAGTGTGTAGTTTGTTAGATCAACAAAATTAATTTTGTAGTTTGTAAAGTATTCTTTAATCAAAAATATATTTTGTTAATATGTTTGGCCCTATAGAACAAGTATTTAGTTAGCATGGAACAAACATTTCTCTCAATGCATATTTAAAAAAAATTAACATACACACAACTGCTTGTAATGAGATTCGTATGACAACTAAGGTGGCTTCTTGGGGAAGCAGTAAGTGAAGTGGAGAAGGGTGTAGAGAGTGACTGTGCTGGCAGGTGGACGATGAGCTGGAGCCCAACGACGATCTGAGTGAGCTGACAGACGCAGTGCCGCAGATTGAAGCTCCAGAGTCCTCCACGTCTCTGCCGCTGACGGCCGCCACAGAGTGGTTCCACGACCGTGCCACGGCGGGAGGCTACCTCACCTACAACGGCTCGCTGACCACGCCGCCTTGCCACGAGGTCGTCACCTGGATCATATACCCTCTGCCAGTCACACTCTCCGAGGACCAGGTGCCTGCCTCTCTACACTACACACGTCTGCACGCCACCTTGCAAAATTCACACTATTCTAATTCACGAGTACGCTTGAAAACTGGTCAACACTTTCCACTTCTAAAGAATGTTCTGAATCATGTTTCGATGATAGAGAAGTTATCGGGTTAAATAAAACAACAGAAACAACGCTTAGTATTTAGTGTGGGATGGCAAACCGATCATTTTTTTTTAAGGAACCCATACCCGAGAAAGCGTGGTTTGGGCGCGGTGGGGTGCGGAATTTTGACAACACTTCGAATAAGGTTAATGTGTGTACGTTCCATATTGTGTCACGATACCACCTCCAACTCAACATGAGCATCACATCGTGCAGTAAATTAAAAAATGTTTCGAATTGCTGACAGCCTACTTGAATACAGGGCCTACATCGCCGGTGCAAGGACTTCGAACATTTGCTTTATGTGCACAGTAGTTCAGTCGCTGCGTGGATTCGTGCAATAAGGTTCACATCTTATGGTACAGGACTCTCATCTCCCATACCCTTCAAAGAACCCCAGATAATAAATTTGAGAACTGTCAGATTTCATGACTGTGGTTGTCATGGAACAGGGTCTACATGGCCCAAACCACATTTTTCCAAACGATACTCCCCTCATGAAAAACGATCGGTTTGCCATCCCGCACAACATACTAAGTGTTGTTGGTTCTGCTTTATATTACCTGGTGACTTCTCTATCATTAAAACTCGATTAAAACATTCAGGCTCATCTGCCCCCGGGTTTGGTCAGAGTTGGCGAGTGTTCTAGACACAGGTAGTCTCACTACATTTACCCGGATGTAAACACCTTCATTTAACTGGCCAAGGCTAGCACAGCTGATTCTGCGATGTTTCTTTCTAGGGCACTGGGGCTCATCCTTATCTAGGACAACAACACCAACAAATTAAATTTAAAAAATGTATTGTGTGCTTTGCATTATTTATTACTAGAATCGGGTTTGTGACCCACATGGGGAGAACATAGNATTTAAAAAATGTATTGTGTGCTTTGCATTATTTATTACTAGAATCGGGTTTGTGACCCACATGGGGAGAACATAGATTTTTGAAAACTTTCCTAATGAGCGGTCCTTTGCATACCCAGGCCAAACATTGGTCACTTCTGTGCAACTACCCANATTGAAAAAATGTATTGTGTGCTTTGCATTATTTATTACTAGAATCGGGTTTGTGACCCACATGGGGAGAACATAGCTTTTTGAAAACTTTCCTAATGAGCGGTCCTTTGCATACCCAGGCCAAACATTGGTCACTTCTGTGCAACTACCCANCTTTTTGAAAACTTTCCTAATGAGCGGTCCTTTGCATACCCAGGCCAAACATTGGTCACTTCTGTGCAACTACCCAAATCTCAAATACAATTGGTGGTTGTGCACGATGATCACCTCCACTTTCACATGATATTTAAAATCGAACTGGTTAACCGAATCTTGATGAGTGGAGGTGATTCAAAGACGAGGTGCGAGGGCTGCAGAGACGGGAGCATTTCGAGTTAACCCACCAGTCAACGACAACGTCCGACAAACTGGTCACTGCGCAGCTGGTATAGTGAAACCCAAATGAGAAAATAATGCGCATAAGACCAAAACGCGACAAGCTAGTTTGGAGAGTTCAATGC